>JARYGA010056136.1:0-28310 GCA_030545235.1 Helianthus tuberosus
TATTAGCATCCTTAATCTCTTTCTCTTACCTTCTCTCTCTCTCTCTCTCTTTCAGAATCTCAATCTGGCTCTATCTTTTCTCTAATTCTCTTGATCAGATCTCTTGATTCCTTAAGTTCTTCAGCATTAGCATATTCCTACTTGATATCTTCAGACTCCCCCTTTCAATAAGCTGGGATCACATTCTGAAATAATTTTTTGTTCCAAGATCGTGACCTGGCTTTCATTCAGCTCAGGAATCAGAATCTAGCTATCCTGCACATTCTCTACCTCAAAATAAATTTCACAAATTTAAAAATTTGACAAATTTAATCTCTGCTTACCACATATAGAATTAATTTCAAAATGAATAAACATTTTAAAGACTTTTATGAACATTTGTAAGAATATCCTTTTCAAACACACTTTCCCAAACCTGTTCATCATGTTTAGCACTCGGAATTTTGAAAATCAGCTCTCCAGCATCAGTTATCGAAAATCTTTTTGTATTTTCAAAATTTTATTCTAAAACACACTGAAAATATTTTTGGATTTTGTTTTTAATGAAATGCAATAAAGAAATATTTATATACAATATTTTTGTGAGTTTGCAAAAGAGGATCATATCAGTTTATGAGACAAATCACCAAAACCATTAAGTTTTAAACATTTTAAGTTCTAAACGATTCACTTAGATTGTCAGTATTCTGATCCACTTAAATTTTCACACAAAGTTCAACTGTTTCAAGATACGAGATTAATGTTTTAAGCACTTAAACTTATTCGCGTGTCCCACCTCAGAATATACTCCCGTATCCATACTCCTATATTCAGTCTTACAGGTGAATGTACACTAGTGATATCTGTAAAGGGTTAAATGCGAGAGCATGAGAGCTCAGGCTATTGCTTCCGCAAAATCAGAGAGATGATGGTTCGCTTTTTCGGTGAGTTCCCTTTAGAGAATCTTTTATTTTCAACAGCACATTAAAGGAAATTTGAAAACAATCTGTTCAAGATAAAATGACAACTGTTGTGAATTGCTTCAAATCGCCATCCACTTGGCATAAACAGTCAGAACTCCCCCTGACAACAAACTATTTTCCCATTATGATTTCAAAACACTTAAGTTTGTTTTACTCAAATGGTTTTTCCGGAAAATAAGTTTTGTTGATTTTACTACTTGTAAAAATGGGAATTCATTCATCACTTTGTTTCTCAACCACTTGAATGAAAGTGAAATCAAGTTCAACTTAATGACCTTGATTAACCAATTGTAGGTGAAAACCCTCTTCAACCACATGTAGGTTCTCATCACCAATACCACTTGTAAATTGAAATATAACAATTTTCAAAAATACTACCACTTGTAGATCGAAATCACTTTCGTGAATTTCTCAAGAAAGATGCCGATTCCTACTCCACAATTACCAACCTGGGAGTTCCGACAACTTTTCAGTTAAAGAGATTCTCCCAAGCCTGACAATCCTTGGGAGATTCCGAGTTATCAACACTCAGTTTCTTTCCTTTATTCTTCTTTTCATAAAACTCCTTCACCCCTTTTACTTTCCCATCAACCATTTTTCCAAAAATATGCTTCACTTTGGAGTTAAAAGCTTTTTCAACATCAAATTCTTTCTTTTCAGAGAAAAATTGATTTGAAATCTCAACTTTTCCAACTTTTTGTTTAAAATTTTCAGCCCGCAATGGTGGAAAATTTGCATCATCCATTGGCGGAACCGATCTTTCAACTTTTGATTCAACTTGTGGCTCCTCTGACTTTGTGGAATCAGATTCATTGCCAAAAGATAGCTCCTCTGATTTTGTTGAATCAGAATCATCGCTAGAACTATCATCAGATTTCTTAACAACCCACCTGTGGTTGTCAAGATTCACTTTTCTTCTGTAAAAAAATTTTGAACACTCACCAACCTCAAACTTTGAATTTTTAAAAATTTTAAATTGTTTGGTTGGTGGTTTATTTTCAACAATCTTTTCTTTCAATTTTTCAGAAACTCCCTGTTTTGTTTGTATTGCCTTAGGACAATTCTTGACAATATGACCAATTGTTTTGCATTGAAAACAAGTTTTAGTCTCCATTTTCTTCTGAGCAACTTTCTTCCTCGTTTCCTCTTGTTTCTTATCAAGGAATTCTTTGTTAGTTTTCTTTCTGAACAAATGCTCCTTTATTTCTTCTGATGATGTTCCTGAAACAAATACAGTTTTTGTTTTATAAGTTTTCTCATTTTTATGATTTTCCGGTGGAATAAAACTAAGACCTTTCCTTTTGAAATTACTGTTATGGTTTGGTTTTTTTCGATAACCCGAACCAGAACTGTAACCCTTTTTCTTGTTTTCTCTTTGTTGTACTCTTGAGGTGTATTTTTTAGATTTTTCAGAAAACTTTACATTTTTTATTTCAGAAATATTAATTTCTATTAGTTTGAAAACCTTTTTAATCATTTCAGTTTTGACACCTCTTATTGGAAATTTTTCATCAGAATATAATTTGTCAGAATCATTCAAAGTATATACAACTTTGAATGTTTCATCATTCAAATTAGATTTTGATAACAAAAATTCTTTGTTGTAAACCCGTTTGCCCTTTTTGACTGTTGAACTTGACGTTTCAGACTTTGACTCTGAATTTGACTCCGACTTTGACTCCTCGGTTTCATCTTTATCTAACACCTGATCGACCACTTTCTTTATTAACTCTGACTCATGATCAGTATCAGATGAAGTGAAAGTGACATCAATATTGTCTGGCAAATTTTCTGAACACTCAGATTCCCATTGTAAATTGGTTGCCTTTTTTACTCTCTCCGAATTAGGATTTCATGGAGAATATCCATTTTCAAGTGGAGGCGTACACTTTGTATATCTGGTACTGTGTTTCTTACCAGAATTCTTTTCTTCAGTATCCTCTTCTTCAAACGCCTTCATGCCTTCAACTGTTGGATAAATCCTGTCAATAACATAAGAAGTACATGAGTAACTTTTTAACAATCTGTTTACTCTTTCTGTTTCTATCCTCTGAGTTTCCAGTTTTTGTTCCAACACAGCACATTTCTCAATGTAATTATTGATGATTTTCTGCTTTGTCATGAAAGCTCCTTGAAGTGTCTTCATAGCTGTTGCTTGTTCACTGCTTGATTGATTGTATTGATTCATAGCTTTGTTTAGAACATCATAGGATTCTTTCAATCTATTCAAGTTATGAATCAAAGTACTGTTTTGCTTCTTCACTGTCTCACAAGTTTCACATTTCACAGGAATCTTTCGTGCATCAGCTTCTGCTTCAACCGTGAAAGCTGGAACTTCTTTTACCTTTTTCTTTATCACACGAACTTCTTCATCATCACTGCTAACTTGTTTTTTAACTTTCTTCTTTTTCTTTCGAACTTTTCCATCATCACTATCACTCTCCTCTAGCATTTTTAAGTGCTCTCTCATTTTATTCGCATAATAATCATCATTATCACTATCTTCAACAACTCGAGCAACAAAAGCTTTATGTTCTGAAGTTTTATTAGGATCATAGTCATCCCAACTAAAACCTTTTGGAAGCCTTTCATCATCTTGATCTATCAAACATGCTTTACTATCAGCTGAAATGTATTTATCCCAGCTAAATCCTTTTGATGATCTTTCATTGACACAATAAGCTTTCTTTGATTCTTCAATTTCCTTCCTAGCATGTGCAGTTTGTGACGATTGTTGTTGATGTGGCTGTTGAGCAACTTGATGATAAATTGCTTTCCGATAATAATCATTGTTGTTGAAAGGATTTTGAGCTCCACTTGCTTCGCGGTTTGTGCATTCTCGCTTGAAATGCCCTTTTTCCCTGCAACGAAAACAAGTAACTTTAGATTTATCAAAACCTAAAGTAGAAACATTTGCATCAAGGAAGTCATCTCTTCCTGTGATCTGTTTGAATTTCTCAGCTCTTCTCAACACACTCGCCAAACACCACTTTATATCCATTAACTCCATCTCCTCAGCATCAATCTAATCGTAATCCTCTTTTGTCAACATTGGATTTCTGATCCGTCCTGCAACTAAACTCTCATATGACTCTAACACAGTCCCTAACAAAGACATGTGACCTTTTGCAACCTCTTCCGAGAAATTTTGACCATTCTCAAGATTTAATACAATGTTGCATTGTAACATCTTGCCATTCTTGGTTACTGAAAAATTTGGATCAAATGATGAATATGAAGAAAATCCTGTTTTGCTGTTAGATCCCTGAGATGACCCTCCAGAAGAACTTTTAGCATTGAATACAGTTTCGATCTTTGGTGACATGTTGGTCTTATCACTGATACCTCCTTTGTAATATAAACCAATATCTTGTTCACCATCAAAATCTTTCATTCTTGAAACCTTCCTTTGTTCCATCTCTTGAGCTTCAAGTTTTTCAATAAACTTACCAGTGTCAAATTGCCAAAATCTTTCTTATTTCTTAACATCATAAGGTACGTGCCCTAAATCTCATGTGGCAACGCATCAGCCAATTTTTCAATCAATTCTTCATTATCTTTTGTGATGCTCAACCTCTTCACGTTAACTATCAAATTGCAATATCTTTCTATGATCTGCTTAGTGTTTTCAGTTCTTAAACCTCGAAATAGATCAAATTCCTTTTTCAAAAGTGATTTTTTGTTCTTGATCATTTCTTTACTTCCAACAAACTTCGATTTTAATGCTTTCCAAATTGAATATGCACTTCCATTGTGTTGCAGTAAAACCGATATATCTTCTTTAACAGCTTGATGTAAAAGACTTGTCATCATCTTTTCATCTTTGTATTTCTTTTTCTCCTCAGCACTTAGGTCTTTAATAGCAATAACCTCTTCATCATCATTCAACGGTCTAACATATTTTGCTTCAACACATTCCCAAGCATCCAAGTAATTTGCTTAAACCCAATTTTCAAATCTCTCCTCCCATCCCTTATCTATATACCACATTTCAGGCGGTGTCCTTTGTCTTTAAAATTGACGAGTTTTGTACTTATTGTTTCAAAATCTTGCACGGGATGTCCTTTAAGCCTAACCCAGTTAATTTTCTCTGTTAAATCAGATCCCACATGGGTAGTTTAGTCTTTTTACCAACTTATTTAGAAATCTTATAACAAATAAAACAGAAATAAATTTAAAAAATTTATATTAATATAATATACATATATGTATTCCATTGTCTCTCTACGTCTCTCCACCGCCACTAACAACCACCACCAGCCACCACTCTCCGCTACTCTAAACATCACCACCACACTACCACTCTTAATCCAAACAATTTTTTTTGTGAATCTAATTTCCTCACTCAGATTCATCAAAACTAACTTCTATGCCTAATCCATCTTGTGACTATTCAATCAACAATTAAACTGAATCTAAACAAAGCATAAGATTATTACTTCTAACCTAATGGAGTGATCTTGTTTCCATTGATGACGGAGGAAACTTCCGGTGGGATCGGAAACCTCCAATCGCCACCGGCCACCATCACTCGCTATTCACTAATGGAGTCATCTTGTTTCCACCATCACTCCTCTTCCAACCGCCCTAGCACCATCTGCAACTCCTTCGCAAAGATCACACCATTCTTATCAAATATGAAACACCGAAAATGCATCTTGCAAACTCTCCAACACCTCCTTATCAATATCACCTTCAGCGTCCACTGAGTTGATCATGCTCTCCAGTTCGTCGTCCGTCGCCCGGTGACCTAAAGTCCCCATTATTTGAATCGACTAGAAGACGAATTTGTGAAATTGAAAGGATGTGGCGGTTGATTTTGAGTATGATGTTGAATTTCGATGTATATTTGGATGAATCTGCATCGATTGAACAATGAATTTGAAAGTATTTGGGGATTTCATGAAACCCTATTTTGTCTCCTCATTTTTAGTTGTGATACAGTGATAGTTTGATTTGGGGTGAGGGGATTGTTAATTTATTTATTTCATTTACACAATTAGTCAAAGTGAAAGATGGAATGACAAAATTACCCTCATGTGCAAAGCACATGATGTGATTTAACAGAAAAAATTAATTAGGTTAGGGGTAAAAGACATATCGTGTAAGATTTTGAAACAATAAGTACAAAACTCGTTAATTTTAAAGACAAAGGACACCGCCTGATATGTGGTATATAGATAAAGGACAAAATTTTCAATTCACTCTATTCCTCAATATTCATGAGCTTTGGCGGTTTTTGCATGGTGCCCGTTTCATTTTCTAACATTGTGTTCTGTGCAATAGTCATCGGGGTAGCAAATGCGTTATAAAACTCTTCTTCCATGATTCGGTTTCAAAAATTTCACAAACTTAGCTTTCAAATGAAATGACACAATCACACGAAATGGATCTGGTACGAAATGCCTATTTGGTGCGAAATAAGTGATTTCGTATGAACTGGATGACTTTCAAACAAAATGAGTGATTTCGTGAGAAATGATAAAACGAAATACCAACTTGGTGCGAAATGAAACTGATTTCGTGCGAAATAGGAACTAAACCTTCCAATTCGTGCGAAATGAACCAGAACTGACTTATTCCGTGCGAAATGAAAAGCTCATTTTGTGCGAAATGAAAAGCTCATTTCGTGCGAAATGCTGCTGATGTCATCATATCGGCCATGATTTTGTCGAATTGATCAAGTTATAGTCTGATTTTAAGTCTGAAACTTTCAATGCTTTGTTAAAACAGTATTGTGCTTATAATTTGAGAAAATCAAGCCATTTTAACCATGAAAACTTGATTAATTTTGAAAAGAAGGTGTAGAAAACAGAATTATCAGCTGAAATGGTAAGAACTCTTCCTCCTGAGCTCTGATACCACTTGTAGGATTGTTTGCACGACCAAAACGAGTCGTTCAGAAGAGTTCTATTCAATACGAGAGGCGGAATTCAATCGTATCGAAGTTGTTTCAGCTGATATGCACAAGAATTACTTTAAATTGTCTCGTATATTGAAAACACAACAATTTACAGGCTGGAGACACTTCGGCAACACTTCAGCACCGGAATCAGAACCTCTCAAACGAAATGGTCAGGACAACTATTTATAGGCAGTTCATTTCGTGCAAAACAGGCTTCACACGAAATAGCATTTCGTACGAAATGGCTTCACCATTTCGTGCGAAATGGTCCTCAACCTATATTTTCAGTTTACATCGTATAACGTGCCCTGATCTTTCTAATCTATTACAAGACTTGATACAAGACAAAGTCGACAGACATATGCACCAACAATGGACATGATGAACCGAATATGTAAGCCATATTTGGATAAATTCATAATTGTCTTTATAGATGATATTCTTATTTACTCTAAGAGTAAGGAGGAACATGCAGCGCATCTGCATACACTTCTAAATTTGTTGAGAAAAGAAAAGCTTTATGCTAAATTTTCAATATGTGAATTTTGGTTAGAAGAAGTGCAATTTCTTGGACATTTAGTTAATCATGAAGGAATTCATGTGGATTCTACAAAGATTGAGGCAATTACTAAATATAAAGTCCCTGAATCACCAACGGAAGTTAGAAGTTTTCTAGGATTGGCCGGTTATTATAGACGATTTATTCAAGATTTTTCCAGAATAGTCATTCCCTTAACAAAGCTAACCTGTAAGTCTATTAAGTTTGAATGGGGACCAAAACAAGAAGAAGCCTTTAGAATTCTTAAGCAAAGACTAACCAACGCACCCATACTAGCGTTACCAGAAGGAACTAAAGACTTTGTAGTCTATTGTGACGCTTCTAAGTTAGGTTATGGATGTGTGTTGATGCAACGTCAAAAGGTTATAGCCTATGCTTCTAGACAACTTAAGAATCATGAAGAAAATTATTCAACCCATGATTTAGAATTAGGAGCCATAATTTTTGCCCTTAATATTCGGAGACAATATTTATATGGAAATAAATTTGTTGTCTTCACTGATCATAAGAGTTTAAGGTACATTTTTGGGCAAAAAGAGTTGAATATGAGACAGAGACGCTGGATGGAATTTCTTAGTGATTATGATTGCAATATCCAGTATCATACAGGAAAGGCTAACGTAGTAGCCGATGCTTTAAGTCGAAAGTGTCATGAGAAGCCAAGGAAAGTACGTTCTCTTAAATTAAATCTGCAAATAGATTTAAACGAGCAAATTAGAGCCGTACAAGAATCAGTAATCAAGGAGGATACTGAAAAATTGAAAGGTATGATTAAAGAATTAGAACAAGGTGGAGATGGAATATGGAGATTCCATAAGAAAAGAATGTGGATACCCAAATTAGGAAACCTATGATACCAAATATTAGAAGAAGCCCATAATTCTAAGTATACGATACATCCTGGAAGTGATAAAATGTATCAAGACTTAAGAAAGAATTTGTGGTGGATAGGAATGAAAAAGGATGTAGCAGCTTATGTTGCCAAGTGTCTAACTTGTTCACAGATTAAAGCTGAGCACTAGAAACCCTCGGGATTATTGCAGCAATTGGAAATGCCTGTATGGAAATGGGAATTGATAACAATGGATTTTGTTACAAAATTACCCAAGACACGAAAAGGTAATGATACAATCTGGGTGATTGTAGATAGACTAACTAAATCTGCTCATTTCTTGCCAATGAAGGAAACTTTCAGTATGGAACAACTAGCCAAGTTGTATGTAAATGAAACAGTTTCATTACATGGTATTCCTTTATCAATTGTTTCTGATAGAGATAGCCGTTTCACTTCTCATTTTTGGACAAGTTTCCAAAAAGCAATGGGAACCAAGTTAAATCTAAGCACTGCTTATCATCCTTAAACGGATGGACAAAGCGAAAGGACCATTCAGACAATGGAATATATGCTTAGAGCTTGTGTAATTGATTTCGGAGGAAATTGGGATGATCATCTACCATTAATAGAATTTTCTTACAATAACAGCTATCATACCAGTATTAATGCTGCACCATTCGAAGCACTTTATGGACGAAAGTGCCGAACCCCAGTCTGTTGGGCAGAGGTTGGAGAAAAGCAACTATCTGGACCCGAGATAGTGCAAGAAACAACAGACAAGATTATTCAAGTCAAGGAAAGACTAAAAGCAGCACGCGATCGACAGAAGAGTTATGCTGATAACAGGAGGAAGCCATTGGAGTTTCAAGTAGGAGATAAGGTTTTACTAAAAGTATCTCCATGGAAAGGAGTGGTAAGATTAATCAAAAGAGGGAAGCTAAGCCCCAGGTATATCGGACCCTTTGAGATTATTAGAAGAATAGGACCAGTAGCTTATCAACTACAACTACCAGAAGAAATGGCAGGAATACATGATGTATTTCATGTATGTAATCTCAAAAAGTGTTTAGCCGATGAATCATTAGTGGTACCTCTTAAGGATATGGAGGTAAATGAAAAATTAAAGTGTGTAGAAAAGCCTCTACAGATTGAAGGCAGGAAAGTCAAGAATCTCAAACACAAGAGATTAGTTCTAGTCAAAGTGAAATGGGATTCCAAGAGAGGTCCGGAATACACATGGGAGCTTGAATCGGATATGCAAAGTAAATATCCACACCTGTTTCAGTAGACCTCGAGGACGTGTTCTAAATTAAGGTGGGGAGGATATAACAACCCTCCTAAAATATTTCCGACACCCTTACAATATTTATAATATCCCTAGACGTCTTAAAATACACCCCGTATACGAAAACCGGTCCCAAATACCTTTAATTTTTCAAAAATTAAATAAAAACAATTTTTAATGGTTTTTGGCAGGCAGCGAAGACCCTCTCTTCGTCTTACGCGGGCCGCGACAGCTTGGAGATCAGGCTGCACCCTGAGGTGCCACGTGTCATACGCGTGTCGAAGCTAGATCAGTGACCAGGCCAAGCTAGGGCCTACCCGGCCTACGTCGCGGGGCGCGAAGGCCCCTTCTGCTCATTACGCGGGCCGCGAGAAAACTAGAATCAGTTCCTATAAATTGGGAGCATCGACCTTCAGTTTCCGACGTTCAAAATCGAAAATTCTCTCTAATTTCTGAAGTGTAGAATTAATATTCGGGCATAATACCCCCTAATTAACGAAGTTCTTCCTCGTTGTAAGTATCATAACCCCCGGTTACGTATTAGATACGCTGCCCGATTGATCTAGTGCTCCGTAACGGCTGTCGAGGTTCTGCCCAACGTAGTCGTTGGAGTTCTGTCTCGGGGAGGGTATAACTAATGTAAATATTGGGTTATTATACTAACGCGTGTGCATTGTATAATTTATTAGATTATAACCAGGAAACCATAGGAAAAAGTCTAAACTAACAATGTGAGTAATCTCCTTTTTGTGAACCTTTTTACAAAACCTTAAATCATTTTATATATAATTAGCAGTGATTAAGTCTTGTAATTCTTCAATTACTGCCGGTATGTTGGGGTTTTGTATACAAAATTGTGGAACACGTTACCATTGGACAATGAGATAGCCAATGAGTAATATGACCCACCAGTCATGGATTGACAGTACTGAATGAGTAATGGTGTAGATGTAAACATTGTAATCGCTCTCAATACTGTGAAATGATAAAATCTGTTTTGATTAAACTGGGATTAACTCACCAGTATTTCCCACTAACAAATGTTTTTAAAACGCGTTTTAGGTAACAAAATGTGAAAGCCAAATAGAAACAAGCTGGAGAGCACTGGAGGCTTGGAAAGATGTGGCTATAAAAGTTACCTAAATAAAGACGACGTTTTAAATTCAATAAATTAGGGTTTATCCCTATAAACGTGTTTGTAATGGAAACTTGGGTTTTACCCATGTGTTTATTAATATAAAAATGTTGTATTTTACTCTGATAAAATATTTCCTAACTATGGTCCTGATGTAAATTCCGCTGCCAAACAAATAAACAATGATACCACTTAATCTGAGCTCGGGTCCGCCCGATCCCAGGAAATAGGGGTCGGGGGTTTCGACAGACACCAAGTAGCTCCAGCCTAATTTCGAGAGGTACCTGTCACTTAGTCTTTGGAAAATACGTCAGTTTTCACTGGTAAATACAATTAACCGACTCATTTGAAAAGAGTTTATCAAAATTGATTTAGGCGCACAAGGCACAAAACCTTTTATAACTTGGGACAATTTTTATTAAAATCTTGTATATAGATTTATATGTTTGTCATACAATTGGGGCCGGTTTGGAAGTCGGTCATGATTAACCGACTCACCACTTATAAACCCACAAAGGAGTTATCCCCAACTTGTGGGATTTTAATATTTAGCATTTGCATCTATCAGGTGTACGCCTACACCCCGTGCATAGGTCGTGGCCATTAATAACTTAAATGAGCTGAAGATATCCATGACACGGTCGTTAACCCCCAATGTTTATGTTATCAAACAAAACAGTTTAAAACGGGTTATGTGGATTTATTAAATCACAATCCGACTAAATAATCCCATACCCGACCAAGCGGTGATAATTTACCATATCCCAAGCCCGTATAGGGAAAATAAGTTAAAAGTATTTACCTGAGCTAGTTGTGCAAGAATGCGACTCAGCCGTATAATTCCTAAGACCTTATGCAAATATCTTCTACCGAAGCTACTCAATTTGTATAGAAAGGTTTATTAACCTATTAGGATACTAACGGGTCTTATTTTAGTCAAAGACTTAGACCGGTTAGTTTGAAAGATACTTTACGGTTCAAAACGCTAGATTAAGCTGGGACCGGAATGGAATGTGATTTAGACCCGACAAGTTTGGGATACTTGTATAATATGGGTAAACTAAACACATTCTGGATTTCGAAGCTTAAATGATAAGGTTAAACCTATTTTGGCTAATTCATGTAAACAAGTTACATAAACCAGACCAAAAGCATAATTGCATAACGGGTAGCCGAATGAAACATATACAAGTCCTATATATTATTATGCTTAAAATATGTTAAGACATCAGTAGGATGTTAACATATTTGCCCAAAAAGTATTTAAAACCAAATTAAGTCCCGTAAGGGCATTTTAGTCCTTTTGATATTTATAAAAGAGGTTTAAAAGTAAACTGATGTTCTGGTCCAAAACATTCTGTAAAAATACTTATTTTATGGTGTTTAAACAGTAGGATACCATTCATATGTGTGGTTTACCATTTATGGCCAAACTATGCCCCGAAAGGGTATTTTGGTCATTTCACATATGCTTTTAAGGACAAAATTGGAAGTCTGAGTTCATGACTTATACCTACTGTAAAAATATTAAAATTTATTTATAAATTCAGTAGGTAACATGTCTTGGGTGCTAAATATTGTTTTAAACCATACTATGCACCTAATTAGCGTAAAAGTCGATAATTGACGGTATTTGTGATGTTTATGAAATTATGAGATTTTGATCAGCCTTGAATGTTTAAAATATTTTATTTTTCATATTAAATCCATAGAAAAAGGTTTGGCATGTTAATCATATGTAAATCTCATTGTATTAGTAAAAAGGGGCATTATCATCAATTATGGAATTTATACAAGAACTCTAAGTTATGATCAGTATATAATCTGAACCAACATTCCAAAAATCCTTAAAAATGATATCATGACAGTAGGTAATGAGTTTATGGTCAAAATTTATGTTTAAACATGATTCATGCATAAAAGTGTAATTTAGTCTTTATAAAAGCTAATTTTACGATATCTTGCATAACATCATTTTGAGACCAAAAAATAATGTCAAAATAATTCAGACATGTTTATATATCAGTAACAAAGTTATTTGTATGACCATATAGTTTTGACTATAAGGACATAATGGTCAACTAAAAGCATAATAATGGAAACTTGCATATAATTCAGAATATAAAGTGACCAGGTAATATAACCTCAGAGGGTTATACTACAACATTATATGGTCCTAATGGAAGCTTAAAACATAGAAGAATTAAGCTTCTGCGACTTTAGGTTGTGAACCGACCCTAAACTCAGAATTGTTGGATTGAACATGCTTAGACGTGTTCTAATAATATTTACCAAGTTATTAAAGTGATAAAACATGGTTTATATCTTCTACATTATCAGATTATGTTTTTATTTAAAAATCTGCCTAGTTTGACTTTTTAATTAATTACTTTGACCCGACAATTAACTAAGTAAACGAGAAAATTAGGAGGTGCCATTTTAAGGGTTTAACACCTACCTAACTACGGTCACATAGCAATATTCGCTTCGAACAATGGCTGGACCATTTGGGTTTTAACCGAAGGTCAAAGTTATTTTACGACAACTTTGACTTTGGGCCATAAAACCTACAAAACTGAACTAAAGTGGCTAGGAACACTTACAAAGGGTCCTAGCTTGAATCTTTCAGACTTAGAGGGAGTCTCCTTTATCAGGAATCTCCAAGCAAGAGTGAGAAGTGAAGATTTTGAAGTGAGCAAAGAAAATGGAACACTAAAGCTCCTATTTATAGTTGAAGAGCATGATCCAAGATCATCACAGGTGTTATGGAGTGTCTAGGATCATCACAGGTGTCCTTGGTGGTTTTAGAAACCATCAACAAGCTCCTGGTTTCGAGTTCTAAGTGTTTAAGTCGGTTAAGGATGAAAACATGCAGTTGTCCAAATTTTTCTGCCCAGATACAGGCTTTACGGACCGTAAGCCTGACCCCTTACGGTCCGTAACCGATTTAAATTTGTATCGCCCAGGTACCATCCTTACGGACCGTAAACCTTGGTCCTTGCGGTCCGTAAGAGATTGATCAGAAACATGAAATCTTTTAAACTTGACACCTTTGGTCCTTCCACTTTTATAATCATCACCAATTATTTCCGAGGGCTTATTTTAACATTATAAAGTCTCGGGTTTAGTAAAAGGTCACTCAGAGGCATAAATTAGCATGTTGACACTTTTAGTCCTTTAGCATACGTAATTTCAATGTTGTCAAATTTTACTCCTTCGGAAAAATTCCGTTACTTGATTAAGGTTTAGGACACGTGTCTTTGTGTAATTGGACACGATTTTACGAGGTGTTACAAAAACGGAAAGCTCAAACGTTTTAGATGCAATCATGGTGAAAACCAACCAAGATTCAACTGCTATCGGAACTTCTTCAATCAATTTTAACCATCCATCAGTAAATCCGCATCCATCAGTCCATCCTTTCATCATCACATTCCAAAACCTTTCGCCAACATAGATAGTTGCCATCCCATACTCGTAATTTTTATCATAGAATTCTTTACAAAATTTGTCAGCAATTGCTATAAAAGAAGCAAAGAAATAATTAATGCAGAGTTACAAATTTGATATGAACTAATGATCAACAGAAGTTATAACGGGTTAGTCAACAAAAGTTAAAATGAGAATTAGTTAATAGGATTAGTCAACAGGAGTTACAGTATTTACACAGTCCCTAACCACTGTTGGGTATCAACTGTTACATACCTCTGTTGCTATCCAACAGAGGTTTCATAACAACTGTCATCCATTATGTCCAGCAGAGGTTGCAACATGGACAAATCTTAAATATCAGATGTTAGTCAACCGAGGTTAAAAGACTTAGTCAACAGACGTTAAGATTATAAGGAAACATACGTTAAAAGGGCAAAAAGATGTTAGCAAGTTGTTGAGCAAGCAAAAAATGTTTACAGTAAGTGATAAAATAATATATCGTTACTTACAGTCATGCCAAGTTCAGGTCTAATATTTTCTGAAATGTAAGAGTTCTCGCAGACATTTTCTTTAAAACATGAGACAACGAATGATAAACTTCCAATAGCTTTTACCAATACAGCATCTTTGGTTTTCAAACAACAATCTCTAACAAACTTTGTCCATCCATCCGTAAATATACAATGATCATCTCTCTTCCTTACTCGTACTATCCATGATTTGTCACCATCAAGTAGTTCTACAATTCGACCGTATGGGACCTCCTTGCCCCACAACAGACTCTCAAAATCAAGTGGTATATTCTGCGACAATAGTTAACAAACATCTTTCATCAAAAATTAATGTGGAATCCTAATAGTAGCAAGAAAGTTAAAAAAAACATACCAAAAATATAAAATCATCTTCATTAAGGAATTTTAAAAAGGATGGTGTTTGATTGGATGGATTCATATCAGCAATAAACAGTTTAAACTTACAAGTTATAAAGATGAACAACATCCAACAAAAGTCATAGATAAACAACATTATAAAATAGACATCACTAACATCCCTTAAACTAAATCAGCACTTAAAAAACAAAAGTACCAAATATTAACCGGACTATTTGTATAATCACCCACTTAAGGTATTACAAAAACAAAGCACAAAACGAAAATCATCATCTCTCACAACAGTTAAGCAAATGAGCATCAACCAAAAATTATATGGTTGATTTATCAATCGTAATGTAGAAGACAACATCAAGAAGATGCATGCACAAATTGTGACAGAGAATGCTATCAGTAACTTCATTTAAGTTAATGCAGTACTTAATCGATAAAAATACACCGGATTACAGCGACTATTATTTGCTTCAACAAAGAATATGAAACGCCGTCGGTGACAAATACATACTCATAACATCAAATAATGATTAATCTAACATTTATAATACAAACAATAAATTCAAAGAAACAATACTTGGTTTTATAGCGTGTAATCTATATTATGCAACAGAACCTTTCATATTTTGATAACAAAGTTATGTGAGAAAACTTCCGAATATGTTTTCTGGAGCTTATATTCAATAATGGAGATGAAAAGTATATTAAATGAAGTTAATACAGATGTTACATTTACACTGGTTGGTTGAAATTAAGTTTTGTAAAATTTATACTTTACCCCATTTTTCTTTAAAATATTGTAATTTTTGCACGGCAGCAACCACTGCTTCAATATAAATTTAATGTTAAATAAGAAAAACTTATCTATTAATTCATATATATATATATATATAATTAAAAATAGTTTTTAAATCCCGATATTAAAGATTATTATAAGTTAAATAAATAAACAATTACAAGTTAATAGATAAATATCTTACTTTCAACAATCCCAATACAATCTTACCTCTTCTTCTCCGGCGAAAAAACTCTACAGTTTCTTCTTCTTCAGACTTGACGATCAGAATTTTAAAGTTTTAGATCAGGTATTTTTTTGTTCTCTTGTGTATTTTACAGGTATGCTTTGACATGTTCCTTTCAGTTTCCTCATTTCAAATTATATAAACATCAAAATCATAATCTACTGATGTTAAAATAGATAAACTTGTATGAACTTGTTTTCTTTATTTTATAATAAGATTTATATCAACTTATTTAGTTACATTTTGATTCATTCCATCTAAATAAGAATCTGAAATATTGTTGTTTCATAAATATTTGGTTGTATATTTTACGAATGGTTTTAGAATTATTGTATGAACTGCCATGTAGTATTGATAAATTTGTTCTATCAATCTTGATTTTGATAAAATATTCTACAATCAGTTTATAGTACTCATATGTCTGATGTGTAAGTGAATATAGCCTTGGCTGCTGAAAAAAACTAAAGTTTAAAGTTGACACAAACATGGATATTTGAAAACTTTAATGTCATGTAATACTTTTTTATTATACAAGAATATAAATTTCATCTTACACGGTGTTAGATTCATATTGTTGGTTGTAGGGACCATATTGAAGTACACAACATATAAGTTTGGTCCTACAGGGTGTTGGATATTTTTTTATACCTTAAATAGAATGCTTCTCAGATACAATTGATTTTATGTTTTAGTATTTAATTGTTATTGTATTTTTTACTTTCAGATGGAGTTTATGATAATTATCAATGTCTCTGAATTGACAGACCTAAGTGAGGGATTGGTAAGCTATATTCTTAGAACAAATTAACTCAAATCACAATTGTATGCTAAAAACTGTATTTATAAAATTAAAGATATATTAAATGTTGTGTATTTTATATACATAGGTACTTCCAAGGATAATGAGTAACCAATTACCAAGAAAGTGTGAAGTAATAAAGTTGGTTGATTATATGGGATTTAAGTATAAGATTGCAGTACAGAGCATCGGTCATAAAAGTAAGAGGATAAACGAGCCAGAATGGACTCGGTTTGTTGAAACTTATAGAAATAAGAATATAGACAAGCTGTGTTTAAAAAAAATTAAAGGAAGTAAAATTTGAGATAAATGTTTTGAACAATGAGGGATTGAAGATTAGAAACAATGGCTCGAACAGAGATTATGTTCATGGTTGCTTGATACAGGCTGAAGAAGAAACATACTGCAAGCAGGTTAAAAATTGCTACCTTATTTTTATATATTGCCAGTGTATCTTTTGGGCTGTTAGAAAAACTTCTAATTTATATTTTGTATCCTATATAAAATCTAATATGACATTTCTGAAATGTATGAATATTATAGCATTTACCACACGATTTGCTGAAGCTGTTGTCGGAGAGGAGATTAAAAATTGATAAATTGGTTGCAAAAGTACATGGACCAAAGTAGAGTAGTAAAGTTGATGTGTATTATGTTTTCTCTCCTGAAAACAAAAAGGGATTGGCTGCTGGTTTTATGGAACCGGGATGGACAACTTTTTGCTTTGAAAATGACATTGAGGAAAGCTGTCAACTGCTGTTTCAATGGATGAGAAGTACTCCTGAAGACCACTTTAACTTCACTGTGAAGATTTTTAGCAAAGACGGGATTGGACTTCACGGGGAGACTAAACATCACTGCAGCCGTAGCAATCACCAACACCGCAAAAAGCGTCCACATTATAAGAAACAGTTTGAATACCATGTTATAGAGACACACAGCTTGGTATTTACATATCTACTTTTAATATGGTCGATTTTACTTATAATGTTGGATCTATCTGTTATTACTTAAAGTATATGTTGTTTTGAATGAATAACTAAAGAAAGAATTTTCTTTTACAGGCAACACCGAGGAACTTTGTTCGAGAACACCTGCTAAATGACTACCGTAGAGCTGTGTTGTCATTTGGTCATGTGAAGTTTTTGGTACACCTGGTTGTTAGGAGAGATCCTAGAAGACCTGACGACAACAACCATCTAGTGATGTATACAAACTGGCAGCGTATCATGGATGAAACGGGAATATCTGTGGGGAAAAAGCTGAGGTTTGAGATAGTCGAAGAAAAAAGTGTAACAGGAGATAAAATATACTTTGAAGTTTGTTGGCATAGTCTTTGAACATCTTTTCAGCACTTAATGATTTATGTTTTAGTTGACATGTTTGATGGACAAATTTCTTCTTCGAAAACTAACTTAAGAATGAAGTTATGTAGTGTTAGTATATAAAGTTAAATACTTTCAAAACTTTGTGGTTTTACCTTTTTATATTTTTCAAGTAAACATTACTATATTTTGCATCTAAACATTACTATTTTGCATTATATTTCCCGATCGCTCAACAAAAAGAAATATAAGACTCAAAATTAACAAAATAGTATACAACCTATAATTACAAATAACAGTGTTTTAAAAATCTGCTCCTACCAAAGGGACAAACTCAACATCTGTTTCGCTAAACTTTGCAAACCAAAAAGTCTGTTGAAGACAACCATTGTTGAAGGAAAGTCTGTTAAACCAAACAACCTCAGCTCATGAACCAAACAACCTCAGCTCATGAACCAAACAAACTCTGCTGATGAACCAAAAGGTCTGTTAAGACAAAGACTGCCGAAGCAAAGGTCTCCTAAAGAGAACCTCTGCTGATGATGCCAAATGTATGATGAACCTAAGTTCTGCTATGGACCAATAGATATTGCACAATTCAACAGAAGATCTTTAATATAAGATCTTTAACAGATGATGATCAACAGCTCATAATGTCTGTTGAAGCAAAGTCTATCAACAGATGCTAATGGAATCAACAGATGCTAATGTAACTCAGATCCTAACAGTTCTTAGGCGTTAACAGATGTTAGCACGCTATAACAGTGCTTAGCCTCTAACAGATGTTAATGAATCTCAGACCCTAACAGTTTTCCCACTAACCAATTGATTAAATTTTCATTCATTCACTAACAATAATATACAACCCTACTACTTTTCCAGTACATGAATATCACCCAAAATGTATATAATGTATAATAACAATATTATATAACAAACAAAAGGTTAAATTTACTTGATATTCAAAGCGTAGACATTACATACCAAATACATCAATTTAGATGCTTCATTGTAGCCCTTACACACCAAACTTTTAACCACGGTTTGTTAAAACAACAGTTAACAGACATAAATAAAAACCACAAGGAGTCTTCAAAAATAAGTGGTTTCTACTTATCTCTCATAAGAATTGTTTTTTCATAAGCATCTAATTGTTAACCTTAGACAGCTTCTTTCGGGTTCTTCTCACATTAGTGGATAGCTCACCAACGTTGACAACATCAGCATCTTGAGCCATCCGCTTTCCATTGGGACTTGATCCAGAATCCTTTTCAACTTCAACGGCTGAAGAGTCAGCCGTAACAGAGACATCATCCTTGCAACATATCATAAAACAACTATTGATCTCATTTAATAAAATAATGAACTATTTTTAAACATACTAAACATACTTTCAAAAATAAATACTCACCCTTGAAGTTCGTTCAGCAGACACCTGGGAAGATTCTGAAAGGTTAACATCTTTAACGTCAGCTACCTCTTGAGTAACCTAAAGGATCATATAAAAAGTGCAGAATCCAGTCTTTGAAACTCAAAAGAAAAATAAATAGATTGAAAAAGTAATTTTATATGCTACCTCATCAGTATTTTCATCACCGTTACCATCTCCACCAACCAACTCAGCAATTATTACTGGATCATCACATGTTTTTTGCACGGTATAAACACGATAGTCATTTTTAAGATTGAACTCTGAAACATCAATCTTAAAAGCAGCTTTCTTATCAACTAATCGAAATATATCATGAGGGAAACATCCAGTATCATTGGCCTTAACCTGCCTCTCTCTTATGTCACTCGTCGCTAATCTAAGAAGCTTCTGAACATCTCTATCAAAAATAACAAAAGAAACACTACCACTCTCATCCTGAACCCTAGGGGTGCAAACGAGCCGAGCAGCTCGCGAGCTACTCGAACTCGGATCGATAAAAAGCTCGAACGAGCCGAGCCTTATCGAGCTCGAGCCCGAGCCCGAGCCTAAAATAAAGCTCAATTAATTATCGAGCCCGAGCTCGAGCTTCTGATGTAAGGATCGAAAAGGCTCGTCGAGCCTTATCGAGCTTTAGTTATTTTAAGCCAATAAATATAATAACCAGCCCAAACATTTTAGCCCATGTGAAATGTATTTACTAAATTAATTTTGGGCTTGGGCCTTTCAATACGTTACACCAATTTACCTAAATTAATTAGGCTAATATCATTCATCTAAAACTGCCGAGCCGAGCTCGAGCTCGAGCCAAGCTTTTTCTTGTTTAAACTCTAGCCAAATATATTTAATTCGAGCTTTCGAGCCGAGCTCGAGTTTCTAGTTTTATTAGCGAGCCGAGCTCGAGCCCAAATCAAAGGCTCGAATCGAGCTCGAGCTTCAGAAAATTGTTGCGAGCTAAGCTCGATTAATGTAAGGCTCGGGCTCGGCTCGGCTCGTTTGCACCCCTACTGAACCCGGACTTGCACCTTGAACCTGAAATATATACAACTGACTAAGTAAACTGCAAAACTATATTCAAATATCAGTCTTAAAATGTTACTTATATAAAGATAACGTTAAATAATCATCATTGCTTATTTTGTGGTGATGGATGTACATTCACTACGACATTTGGGACAAACCAAAGAAGTCGCAGGCAATCGAACAATATCATCCGAAAAATTTTCAACATTCTGCAAGTATTCACTTTTACCCATCACCTTCTTGAAACACTTACGACAGGCAGGATAAAACCAACCATACTCTTCTTGCACAATCTTAATTGTCGCAACCACAACACAAGACATTTCTTGTAAAAACAATACATCAACTTGTAATCTCTAGTTTGACAAACATGCAGGTGATAAACCAAACAAATAACCAAATTATATAAAAAGATGTGAAACCTTTTCTATCTCACTAATCTCATCAACATGTTTCTTCACACTATCAGTTACAAATTCTTTTTGCAATGGAAAAACACTCTGAGACGATAGTATTGTTTGAGAAGTAGAACCACTCCCTTATCCAAACTTCAGTATAAGACTTTTGAATACCACAAATGATTAGAATTAGTATACAAATAACATGAAACCAAGTATTTGATTTGAACATCTATACACAATAGAAATTACATTGACAAATTACCTCTTCCTTAGCTCATTAACTTCATCAATTTCTTCATTCAGAAAAATTCGTGTCGCAAACTTATCACTTTGAACTGTATATTCACCTACATGCAAAAGTATATAGATATTTAATGTATACCTGTCTTTATATTGCCAGAAATAAACAGTATAGTTATGATTTGCAGAAAGTAACAAAAATACCTTTCCATTCCTTACACTTTCCATGTTGTATAACAGCCATCACATGCTCATGAGGTGGGATTTTAGAGATGAAGTCCTTAAACTGCAGAGCATAATCATTCCACACGGTACACCGCAAAACCTTACCCCTACATGAATACAATATTCGTATGACGATATACTAAAGACTAATTTATGACAATTTCTTTACAAATCTCTAATATCAAAACCAAATTGAATGAATACAAACACAAAATCAAAGGAAAGTTATGACATTTATTAAAGTAGCAAATGAGCCATAAATTAACTAACATATTCACTAAGAATAAACTGTTTGATCTCATTTATTACCATGATTCAGCATTAGATACAAACACTGTAGATCTCATTTATTACCATTACTATGATCCCACAATAAATACCAACATTCTTCATCTTATTTATTAACATCATTAAATACAAACAATGATAGGTACATGACTGCACATGTAAACAACAACTTACTCCAAGTCTTGAATATCGAAATTGATCTTCTTAGTCTCCTTTGGAGGTCGATCAAAGATTTCAAGATCTCCACAACAAACCACAGATCCAGCAACATCTATATGATCACATTATACAATTGTATAAGTAAAACTCTCTAATATTATACAAGGAAGACATGATTACAAAGATATACACTACCAACACTCAAAGAGTTTAACGCCTCTCCTTGAAGAATATCTTCATAAGCTCTGAAGTTGAAACCATACTCAACACCTTGCCAATCTCTCACAGGAGTAACAATTGTGCATCTATAAAAGTTGATTTTATAAGGCTGTACTACTACTTTATATAAATTTTTATTCTCACCAACACCAAATTTTGACAGAATCACAACAACATCTTCTTGAAGTTGTCCATCAAAAACAGGTATCATATGACTCTTAATACCTGCTTGAATCTTAGCACCCTGAAGAACATTTAAAGAAAGTATCTTCTTAGCATACACCACTACATTCTCTGATAAAACGGAAAAGCAGAGATACAAATTACCTTTTCATCAATGAAGATGAGATCCATTTTGTAACCTTGATTCCATTTTCGAATAATTCTCGCTTTCATGTTCCACATATCTTTCACAGGATTCAAATCGTTAACAAAACTAAGATTGTTACTGTCAACTGATATTGACATGCTTCTAATTCGGAATTCGGATTGTGATCAAATTTGAAATTTTAAAATCAGAGAAGAGGAAAGTGTGATGAAATATGAAGAGGGAAATGAGAAGAAAAGCCTTATATAAGAAGGATGATTGACAGGAGTTTCTGAGTGACATGCATTAATTGCGAATTACTTATTCCCATGTATTTTTTAATTTGAATTTGCCGGTAATTAGCCTTAAACATCTGCTTATCTAAAAACATTACGGAGCATAACAACAACTGCTGCTAGATATTAAAGTAAAGTCACATATAAAGGAGCAGATGTTTCCTTTGGCAGATGTTTAGACAGAATTTAAAATGATTTTATATATTAGGCTTGATGATGCAGTAATGATATAAGAAAAACATTGTTGGACAGTCTCTCTGGCTAACACATCAGTTTTTCTTATGTCATTGGGATTTCTCATTTTATAGAAAGTATAGATAGATAACATATTAGAGGAAACCAATTTTACAGTAACTATAATTTTACTTTATATTTTATTATTATAATTACTTTAACGTATATATTCTTTTTCGCTTATAACATTTAAGATATGATATATTTTTTTTTTATAAATTATGAGTACATATCGAGACATATGTATTTTTACCTATGTCTCTTTATAAATTTTACTCAAAACCGACTTGTGAATATTAATGTATAAGTGATCAAAGCCCAAGCGTCTTGTTATCAAAGTTTACATTTTTCATTATTTTATTAAGATATTACAAGGTTTTATAAAATTATAAATATATTCTTGCAATGTGTTTATTTTCATCAACAATTTGATAAAAGCTTTATTCGAATGAGTCAAATGTAGTTGATTTTTTTCTTTACCGTGGTGAACCAAACCAATACCTTATTAATACAGTATCAGTACCATAATCGTTTGGATGCATTCTCGATGGGGCAAAATATGTTTATACGCAATAGAGTATTTTTAGTTTCGCGAGCAGCGAGTGTCGGTACGATTACAATAACGGTACCGTAAAGAATCAAACGGATACATGTCGAACAACATCGGTATCAATACCGGTATTCACTTTTATGGTTTTCAATCGATGTAAAACATGTGTCGATATCATGGGTATATCTCTTTCGTTTGCTATATCGAGTGTTGGTTAAGGATGACAAAAAAACCCTAGCCCAACAGGCATACCAGAAACATCCGAGTCAGGTATGCCTGAAACCTGATGGGTGGGACCGAGCATCAGATGGGAAAAATATTTATAAGTATTTGACGAGTATGAGATTAGGTGATACCTGACCCGATTACCCGAAACTATATGCTTGTTTACTCGAACCATATCCCCAAAAATTTCTAATGTTTATTTGTTTTTTTTTTCCTTAACCTTGCTTTGCTTCATTCTAATAGCTTAGAAAAACAAAAATTTCTTTTGAGAAATGTATATCTTCATGATATTACTTATAATTACAAAATTATCTATTGAAATTTATGTATTTATGATATTTACATAATTTAGATAATAAAATTTTATAGTGATAATAATATTTATGTAATTAATCCTATTTTAACTTATTGTAGTTTTTTTTTTGTAAAGGGTTACCCCGGTGATTCTATTATAGACAACCGCCAAATAAGTACAAGTAGTGAGGATGAGTTCCCCACTAGTTCATATACAGGACAGGCCCCATATATGTAAGCAAAAATGTCAAATAACCAAACTACCACATCAACCTAGCCTACTACAATCATGAAAATGACTAACTAGTAGACAAGACAAAACTAATAAACAAAATCTTCATCCGCCATCATCAAAAATGAAGTTGCCCCCCAGAAGCAACCCCCTAGTCCGATCCAAAAAAACTCTATCCATTGGAGACCCTAGTATGAGAGGTGCTTGCCCCTACCCTAGCAGACGTGGAATGCGTGCCCGATGTCATAAACTCGTTGCTTTCATCATAAACCACATCTACCTCATCCTCATCAGACTCCTCATTTGGACCACGTCCCCCTTCTATGTTTCCCTGTATGGAACCTCCATTCCCCCCCCCCCCCCCCCAACAACTTCAAGAGCACTAAACGGGTTATGAGTTTGAATCTTAGACGAATTAGTACCCTGCTCATTTACATAGGGAGAACTCCCTATCTTTTTCTTTCTATCCACAGGTCGATATTCGAACTTGGGTTTCAGGTTATTAACTTGAAAACCACTCTTCTTTGCACTCTTTTTCGACCTAACTTCAGTGTAACCATCCTCATCTACTTTCGGCTTGTTTGTTGGAGGTTGCGACGTCGAACCGATGCATTTAGGACATCCCTCAGAGTCATGTCCAAACACATGACAGTGGGCACATCTTGGGGGAACCCATTCATATTCCACTCGAATAGTCTCAGTAACATACTTGCCTTCATCCAACTCGGGAATAGCCATGGTTAGAACCTCTTTAAAGTCATGTTCAACCGATATTTCAATGAGAGCCCTAGCATAGCTGCTCCTTCCCCAAGCCTCATTACACATATCACTTGTATACGAATCCAACCGCATAGGTGAACCAATTTTAGAAGCCAGCATGCTTAACCCATCATCTGTATATGCCACTAACGGAACCTCATGCAATTTAACCCAAACCGCAACCTTTTTAATATCTTCTTTTTTAAGGGTGTTTGTAGGGGACCAAGTGTTAAGAAACAATGGTTTATTACGAATCAGCCATGGCCCCCTTCAAGAACATTATTCATACCCTTCCTATCTTCAAACTTGAAGAAGAAAAACCCATTCGAATTCATCATAGTCTTCTGCAGACCATATTTCTTCCAATTTGTTCTCACAAAGTATTCAACAACCGGATATGCAATTCTATCCCCCAGGAAATACCCATAGAGAGTGTTAGCTAACCTGTTGTTGACCTGATGCACAGAGGCGATTGGTAGGACAACATCCACTCCCTCCAATGAGACATCAGACTTTAGTGCCCGAAAATTAATCTTGGAAGTTTGATCAGCCGATTCAGTAGCTTGCATAGCTGAATTATCTACTTTTGTCGCACCGAAATCCATTTTAACACCACCCTGTTCAGCTTATTCATTTGAAACCGCATTAGCGTATGATTGGTGTTGAGAATGAACACGGGGGAGAGGGCTAACGTCATTCAACGGAAGCACAAAAGCAATTATCAAGGGGATGGTTCAAATGAAAACCACTTTTATTGTGAAAACTAACTAAAAAAGCCTAAAAAACACACCAATTTTTTTTTTCAATTTTTTTATAAAAAATCGCAGGTTTTTGTATATAAAAAAAAACTTTTTTTCAAAAAAAAAAATTTGTATTACACATGTGTAGTATTACACATATGCACTACAAATAAGAATTTTTTTTTTTTTGAAATTTTTTTTATATACTAAAAGTAGCGAAAATTATTATGCAAAAAAAAAAATTGGTATGTTTTTTTGGCATTTTTAATTAGTTTTTGAGTTTTCACAATAAATAGTGGTTTTCATTTGAACCTTCCCCTAGTTATCAATAATATAAAGTTATGTAAAACTTATAATGGTAAGAAAAAAATGGTTTTAGAAATCCCAATGGACATTTTCTAGAAACTAAAGGGTATACTGATACCTTGTCAGGGGCGCAGTATAGTGGGGGCCGGATGGGGCGGCCGATCCTCCGAACTTTTCGCTCAGTAGTAGAGAGTACGTAGTTTTGTTATATAAATTTTTGGGTATATACGTTTTTTACTCCTGGTTTTATAGAAATTTTTTGGCATATACGTTTTCGACCCCTCGGTCGGAAATCTCAAGCTTCGCCACGGCTTGTCATATACCTGATGGGTATAGGGTATGAGACACGACTTTTCAACCGAATATGGGACTGGGATTACCAAAACCCGACGCGAACCCTACTCATTGCCATCCCTAGTGACAGTACTATGTCCAACCGTACCTATACCAACCAAAAACCTGATGCGAACCATGGGTAATCTCCCTAGTTTTTTTAATAGAAGTGGTGTAATATACATAGATGAGTGAGTATTATATGGGTAAAATTTCGACTTTTTTTTTCACCGTTTTAGATTTTGAAAGTTTATTTGTTTTTCTATGGGGTCAAGATAATATAATGATGACTTTTAGAAGATGAATCTTCAACTGTTTTTATAAAAATTGTTCAATTGTGTGATTCATATTTGCTTATTTTTTTTAACTTTAAAGTTAAAAAAACAATTTAACTTTCAAAAAAGCAAAATGGGCTAAAAGAGTTAATTAAATATAACTTTTGGACCTAAACAATCTAACTATTAACATTTATATTTGCTTTGTTGTGAGCTTAAACATTTATATTGTTTGGTATTCGTTATTTAGATCATACTAGTAATCATACCCTATGCGTTGCGGCGGGGGTTTGATTATCAGTACAGACACCCGGTATAGCAACCGAAAGAATTAAGTAGAACCATGCGGAAAAAATATCGAAACACCAACGTATGTATCGTATCGGAAAAAATATCGAAACGCCAACGTAAGTATCGTATCAGAAAAAAGCACTAAAATATAAAATACTAACAGCAAAAGAAGATACTGGTTTTGATAATAGCGATACTGGAAACAATATTTTTTGGTTGGGGTGAGTTTGGTTCATCACGTTAGCGAGAAAAGAAAAAACACTAAAAGGTGAAACATTACACGAAATAAAAATAAAGGGAATAAACATGTATATTAGCAAACTTAACGTTGAAGGGTAACATTTATATAAACAAAATGACACCAACACGGTATGCAGCCGACCCCTGTACATTTGCCTTGGGTTCCCCAGTGACACCAACCCACGATACTCGTTGTGAACGCGCAAGCGACACTATTCAACTGCTTGGGTTTTCGCCAGCTCGGACCACGTCGGTTTTTTTTTTTGAACGGCCAACGAATCCTCCAAATGGGCTACTGGCGAAATTCACCACATCGGGATACACTCGTCTCCGAACCGGGGAAAACCCTCACCCGTGAACACTCGCCCGAAGGCACGATAGTGCGGTGAGATAAAACCCGCTCAGTTCAAGGATCGAACTAACGATCTCAGCCTACTCGCCTAGTCTCCCATCGTCAACAGGTAACACAGAAAATAATGGAGAAAGCAGGTTTTGAACTTTTAGAACGCCAAGTTTCTTCCTTACCAGTCCATCACCAGCTTATTGGCGCTCGGACCACGCGTATAGGTGTTGTGATTGAATTTGTGGTATCCCATAACACGAGTGCATGACAAGATAGTTTGGGTGACCTGACCGTATATACAATGATGACGTTAGCAAGCTATATATTGCGTAAATAGGTTACCCTCAAAGTCCAATTCATCACGTTACAAAGGACCCAGGGCTGGGCTTATTTTATACAAAGATTCAGGCCCAGGCGGCTCATGGTCCTGGCTAGCCTAGCTATGCCGATAGGGCTGATTGGTCTATCGGACCCTGACCCTGGTCCCTTGCCCCATCTTTATCCATACATTACTCCATTTTCCCTTTACGGAATAACATTTCATTTTCACCAACTACAAATCCTGATTCTACTTTATGATAATTCACCCCATTTTTCTTTTTTATAAAAACACACTTAAAAATCTTGTTTTGACACCCTCTATACGGGCCCTAGGTTATTCGATCGGTATAAAATCATATGACATAACAAATTTGTTATGGATGTAAATTGTTATTCAAATCCAACGGGTAAATAACCGATTAGATTTCGAGTAACAT
>JARYGA010056137.1:0-34571 GCA_030545235.1 Helianthus tuberosus
GGTAAATTGCATTTCGGTAGTAATCATCATTGAACGGATGTTCATTTCCACCAACTGCAGAATTAGTGCATTCTCTCTTGAAATGACCTTTCTGCTTACATTTGAAACAAGTCACTTTGGATTTGTCGAATCCAAGCTTTTTTGATGCACCTCCAAGAGATTGTTTCCCAGTAATCTCCATATATCTCTGAGCTCTTCGGATGCAACTTGCTAAGCACCAACGAATATCAATGAGCTCCATCTCTTCCGGATCAATCCGGTCGTAGTCTTCTTTGGTTAATTCGGAGTTTCCAATTTTCCAGCTACAAGACCTTCATACGATTCCAAAACAGATGCAAGGAAACTCATTTGCTGCTTAGCTGCATTGATGCTCATCGACGGAGAATTCTTCAGTTTGAGAGCGATGTTGCATAGAATCTCCTCAGCTTCATCAGGATTTGATTTCGAAGATGAATGATATCCAGAATGATGACTTGTTGAAGTTGTTTGAGGTTCTTTCATCTTCTCACCACTGAATGCTGTCTTTGGTGAACCAACACCTTTCTCCGAAGGTACACTGCCTTTGTAGTATAGACCAACATTCTGTTGATGTGAAGAACCAGTCATCTTGCTTTGCTTTTGCAGTTCCAGATCATGACTCTCTATCTTTTCAAACAATGCATCAAGAGAAATTGTATCATATAAAGCATCATTTTTCAAAATAAACACAAACGTTTGCCACTGATCAGCTCGTGGTAACGCTTCAATCACTTTATCTATAAGTTCCTCTCTTGTTTTCACTATCTCAAATCTCTCAAGTTCAATTTTAAGATGACAAAATCTCTCAATCATTTGTCTCATTGTCTCTCCTTTTAGACTATCAAACAGATCAAATTCTTTTTTAAGTAAAGCAATTTTGTTCTTTTTTATCTGTTTACCCCCCTCAACTTTAACACATAAAGCTTCCCAAACTGATTTAGATGACCCATCATGATTCAGCAATGCAAAAATATCATATCTGATTGCAGACTGGATCAAAGCAATCATTCTTTGTTCGACAGCAAACTCAGATTTATCTTCTCTTGATAACTTCTTGAATGGAAGTTCTTCACCTTTATCATCTTTTGGCCTTTCGTATCCAAACTCTAAGCAAAACCAGCTTTCGTGAGCATACGCTTTCGCCCAATTGAGAAAACGTTCTTTCCACCATGTATAATCTTCAATGCTCTCCAGAGTTGGTGGCTTTGAGTGTGTTCCATAGAAGTTATCATGCTTGATGTTCTCATTGATAGCTTTTGTGATGGTTTTTGGTGTAACATTTGCAATCTCGGACGATTCGGATGTGAATGCATTGAAAAATGTGTTGTAGAATTCTTCAGCCATGATGTAAACCTAGACAGACAATCAAATAAACACTATCAGTACAAACAATATCAAATATTTTGAAAAACAGACTGACACTCGATTGTCGTGAAATAATCTTGACACGAAATTTCACTTTTCAAGCGAAATAAGGATTTTGTCTTTGGAGCAGAAACAAGAGACTTTTCAGGCGGAATCACTTGAATAATATTTCGAGCGAAATCTGATCAAATCTTGGAGCAAAATCAGCAATTAAGTAACTTTGAGCGGAATCACCAAGTTTGTATCTTGGAGCGAAATCAGCAAGAAACAATTGGAGCGAAATCAGAATATGGTAAACTGGAGCAGAATCAGACTTCTATTTGGAGCGGAATCAGACTTTAGGGCTGACACAGACAACTTGGAGCGAAATCAGAAAAATGTTGAAGCTGAGACACTTTTTGGAGCGGAATCAGCAACTAAACATTTCGAGCGGAATCAGTTCGGAGGTCCATTTTGTCCATTTTTAGTCCGTATTTTAACATGAAACTTTCAAGGGTTTGTCTATGTCCAATATTAAACAGTCTGTGAAAATTTGAACCAGTTTTGACCATTAAATCTCGTTCTGATGAAGAAAGAAGGTGTAGAAAAGAGAAATTTCAATGAAATTCAGCTGTAAACTACAAAACTCCTCCAACCAGCTCTGATACCACTTGTAGGAACGTTGTAGGACCCGACTGAGTCGTTCAGAAGAGTTTTATATCCGGTTCAAAGGCGGAATCAGTGAACTGGACTTGAAAACAACTTAATACTCTTAAATCTGTTACTTATATTGATTTTAACATCAATTACAACCTGAACAGATTTTGGCAGCACTTCGTTATAGATCCGGAAGTCGTACCAAATGAACTAACAAGTGCACTATATATAGGTGAGTTGATTCCGCTCCAAATGACAAGGAGCACTTTCGGGCGGAATCAGCATCTTAAACGCTAACCTTCGATTCTCGAATCTCGTGCACTGGAAATCCTATCCTATCCTATTACATGATACAAGACGAAGTCAATAGACGTAATGCACTAACAACTAGTTTAATACCCGTCCGGTAGACGGGTATCTTAACGAAATAGTATCACAACATTTTTTATGTGTTTACATGTGTTTGCAAACGGGCCAGTTGGGTCAATTTCAATATGAATAAATAAATGGAGGAAGGGTTCTTAAAACAGTTTAGGCCAGTGGCGGACTTAGAGTGTAAATAGGGGTAGCACGGGCTACCCCTCAACCCTGTCTCCGTAGTGTAAAAATACCCCTTAACTCCATTTCCGTAGTGTAAAAATACCCATTAACTCCGTTTCTGTTATATAAAGGATACACCTGATCCTAAAAAAAATTAGGATACCCCTAACCTTTTGGGCTAGTTCCGCCACTGGTTTAGGCTGCAGAAAAACCTGTAAATCTGCAAATTGGTAAATTTGGTTATGAAAAAAAATATAGCATCAGGATTCCTAAAACAATTGATGCCATCAAGCTTGTTCTTTAATGTTTATTTCTTATAAAAATCTTGAAAGACTAAACTTGGTCCTAAGTTGGGCCCATGTCGGTCTAGATACAATTTCTTGGTACTCAAAATCATCAAGCTACTGCAATTTCATATCATAGATATGGACGGGGTCCCTAACATGATGACATCACCCAAAGAAAATAAAAATCTAGACACTATTTCTGGTGTTTGGCGACATCAAAACACTACGATTTTTATATCAGCGATATGGAAGGACAAGAGATTCCAGAGTCCAGATTCTGGATAAACATACTCTAGCTGTTACACCATTAGACATGAAATTAAGATCATATCTGAATTAAACTTAAATGCAAATATTAGAAGTATTAGATCATGTCGTATTCCCGAGAGAGGAGGCGCACTTCCAAATTGTTTCATGCTACTATGCATATTAAATCTCTAAATTTTGTTACACGTGAAAACAAACTATTCATTTGTAGAGTTTGGTTTTCTAAGCCTTATGTAGTTGTCAAATTTATCTTAAAAATTAGAGAAATCACACCAAAACATCACGATTTAGATGGGATTTCCGAACCATGAACATCCTTAGCAGGAGCCTATCATAAACCGAGCAGATTTGACATTTTATCATGATTCACATAGTTATATGAAATGAAAAACAAAAAGTAAAGAAAAATATATGAATAAACATACGTGACTCAATTTCTCAAGACTAATCGCACACTGTTTTGTCTATATCAGTAAGAATCAAGAAAGATTCTTACCGATAATGAAATAGGCTTGGAGAGAATCTGTTGGTTGTTGATAGCGGGTCTTAATAAGTTGTTGCCTAGCTGCATACATGATCCAAGAGTTGCATTTGGTTATTCAAAAATAAACTAAACCATATCAGTAGATAAAAATGATCAAGTTTGACTTTTGTGGTCAAACAAACCAATAACTTACAAGGATTCTTTTGACATTGAAACTATGTATATATGTGTGTGTATTATATGTTCAATAGTTTAAAGAATTATATAAATTTGTAGAAAAAACTCTTTCTCGAGATGAACCATGTATTATATAAATTTTAATACATGTACATATTACAGACTTCCATAGTCATGATACCATTAGCTTGTGTCGACTTCCATCATTTTCACTGCTTACCTTTTGTTGGAAGCTGCACAATAAGAGCATAAGATGAATTAAAATACAACCATTAACCTTAGTTTAACACAATATACATGAAAATCATGCTAGACACATGAAACCAAACACAACACGAATATTCACGGGTTGACCCGCACACAACCTGTTTAACCCGAATTTTTTTTCACAGAATTATATTTTAAATTTTAAATTATACAACAAAAAAAAAATACAGATGTACATCACTACCAACAACGCATTTAAAAAAGATTAAATATAATATAAGTAACTTAAACGGGTTAATCCGCCAACCTGATGGGTTCGACACGAACCCAACCCTTTAGTTAAACGGGTTTGTGGGTTCAACATTTAACCCATCTGAACCCGTTTAAACTAAACCGAAACCCGTGAAATTTTGTGTTAGGTTCATGTCGGGTTTTGTGTGGTGTCATAAGTTCACACCTCTAATCAACAATAATCCCCAATTCACCTCATTTTGGCATTACAAATTCCTAAACCCTAAAAACATCAAGCTGAACAATATTCACAACGCATTAGTATACGATAACAAATAATAAAATTTGACCTAAGAGGGAGACGCAACCGAAAAACCAAGGTAGGCAGCGATGGAGAGGGCATCGGTTATACCACCAAGTCGCCAGGGTGATTTTTTTCCCTCCCAACTACCTTTTCTTCCTTAAATTGACGTCATTTTCAACTATATTCCTTATTATTTTGCAGATTTTGCAATTGACGTCATTTTCAACTATATTCCTTGTTATTTTGCAGATCGAACACTTTGTTCTGTGATCTTCGTGGTTGTCACTTCCACTTTGGCCGGCTTTCTGAATTTTGACACTTCCAATCAATTTACAAGAATGAGAAAAGAGTTTGGTGATGAAAATCGAATAGTCTACACATACCTTGAGAACGAAATCGACATAATAGGGAACAAAGAGGTCGATACAACAGGAACCGATTGTGTAACAACACTATAGAATTACAAATTATAGTCTGAGAACCGAATATACCAATTGAGTTGAGGCCGATTTTCGATTGATTAGAGGTCTCTTGAACCGCAACAGCAAATTATGAGCAAGAGATGGAAAGTCAGTAAGTAAATTTGGAAGACATAGGGAGTTTTACGGGTGAGAAGAAACTGACGGAAGCCTAGAATCAAGGGGAGGTTACCAGTGACGTGGGGAGGAAAAGGAGGAACCGTAAAACTACAGATAACTGCCATAGAAGTGGAGGTTATGGGCAGAATAATGAGGAGCAAAACCACCAGCTGAGAAACTGCTCTGAACCGCCACGGAAGCAGTTATTTTTATGAGTTTAAATGGTTGAGATTTAATCTCAGCCATATCTGACGGTGAATAGTGATTTGCAAAGCGGTTAGACTTAATGGGATCCATATATATATATAATCCAGTTTGTGTCCTTCGACTCTATTCCAACCTCTTGGTTCTTCGTTTATTGATCCATTTGAACTTATATTCAATTCTTTTATGCATCATGACATGTAACAATATAAAATAATAAAATATAAAATAAAATTAACAAAACCAACTCTACTTAACTATTAAAACGTACAAAAATACATAGATAAAAGATGTGTTAACCGAAATTGCAGGTATATATGCTATGGAAAAACACTGAAAAAGAATTATGCTATGGAATCATAATCAGGTTTACATTTGGTTTCAAAATTTAAGTTACTTAATTAAAGTCTACTAACGTGTTAACCACGATTGCAGGTATATGTGTCCACTTAAACCCAACACCGGTTTCCAGGCCTTTATCATGAAAATTTAATTCAAGTGAATTAGTTAACCCAAATTTCAAGGATATGTGTGACAACCTGAACTTTCAAGGTCAGTGTCCTTTATTTGCGCGATCATATTCTTGTCATTTCCCTTCCATACTTCTTGCAATGATAAAATGTGTAAGTACTTGTGTTGTATGATTAACCATTCACGTAACTGTTAAACGTTTTGGTACTTGCTTTGTACATATGGGTCGCACAAACTCACCTAGCACCCGTACACTTTGGGCCGGAGGCACATCCAGTGTTCTATCACGAGGCCCACACTTGTGGGTGTTGGACCGCTCATGAACCAACCGGACAGAAGTCCAGTAGCAACGCAATTCAAGTGGATTTGGCCCATGTGTTTCAATTAATTATAGGTTGTTGATTTACGACTCATACCCACCGGTCTACTAGTCATACACCGGAACTAGAATCTAGGCCCAACTTGTTGTGTTTAAACCAATTATATCAAGGTTATCGGCCCATTAGTGCATCACTTTGCTATATTACGTACACCCTAGGTAATATCTCACATTATCACCACAAGAAACCCTAGCCTCTCTCTCTCCCAAGGATCGCGTATAACAGGAAGAACCCCCCTAACGATCAGTGCTCCTTCCAACTTTCGGTTAGTATTCCATATGTTATTAAAACCGTCTTGTTGATAGGTTATCTAGGTGAATCTATGTGCTGATAACATGTATATTGTATAATCGAAAATTTCATGCATAACTGATATTATCTTAGAGTGTTGAATGTTAACTCTTGAACTAGTTGGTACGTAATTAAAGTTGATTAGATCTGGTATGCTTGTGATCATGAATTGATGATCAATAATTCCGTATGGTAACTTGCGTATAGATGGATAATATTTTGAGTATGAAACAATAACATATTAACTGTTGGTGAATTACTAGGATTCATGCAACTCTAGCTCTTATTAGTGATGATGCTAGACTTAGTGGATACACAGAAAATCACGTGAATATATTTGATTAGTGTAAATCTAGTTCAGTTGTGCGGCCCAATGATATTAGAGGATTGTGAATTGTACAGTAGGTTGTCATGTGTGTCTTGAGTCTTTGTGGGGGGCACATAACTGATTAGGTTGATTTTAGTGATGGATGTTTATGAGCATGCTAATAAAACAATGATGCTTGTTGTTATTGATGTTTATTGTTAATGATATCTACTGATGACGATGCTCACTGTTAATGATGCTATCTATGACCAAGTGACTTAAGTAGGCCTTTACATCTAGCACACATAACTGTTAAGCGTTATTACGGAACATACATACTATGGACTTGTTAGAGTCATATAACTGCTGTGTGTTATTCAGAAACTGGTACTTGAGTACATGTTACGATTATAAATGCAAATTCATACATTTTGAACGCAAACTGATTCCATGTGTGCGTGAATACGCTAGGCTGTGATTGATTAATTGTGTTCAAGTAATTAAGCAATACCGAGCAAACCGAGGTGAGTTCACTGCTCTTTTCTCAAGCATGCATCCCGGGGGAGGGATAACGGGTAACGTTCCATAAAGGAATGCGTGATAACGGGATGTTGTGTTATGTACTCAGTATCTATCTCGTAAGACCCCTTGACACTACCGGCAGTTGCGAAAGGCAACGGGGTATTTAGTTGATTGCGCTATTAGGTTTGGCACCCTCACACCGTCCCAGAAAGACGGGCGTGAACTAATTACCTTAAAACATGACCAACGTTTTGATAGAGACGTTGGAGGTTGGGCAGACATATCTTGTAGCTATTCGGTAATCGAGTAATAACAACATCAAAACAGCGAAACGACATATCATCTGGTAACATCAATATGACTCAGGCACAGTTGACCAATCTGATCAATGCGAGTGTGGCTGAGGCATTGGCAGCCTATCAGGCTGGTACGTTTCGTGTCAAAATCCCCTATATACTCGTGTCTTATGCACATTTCTTACCCTTGTATTGTATTCCTTTACGTCCATTAGTTCAGCCAGCGCAACAGAACAACCCGCCCGTCTGCACGTTCAAGATGTTTATGGACTGCAAACCACAGACTTTCAGTGGGACCGAAGGGGCTGTGGGATTGCTGAGATGGTTTGAGAAGGCCGAGTCTGTTTTTGCTATGTGTAACTGTCCTGCTGGAGATAGAGTGAAATTTGCTTCGGGCACTCTCGAGGATGCCGCACTGACATGGTGGAATGCCCAGGTTCAGCTGTTGGGTATTGAGGAGGCAAACGCCACCACTTGGGATGATTTTAAGGAGTTGATTAGGGAGGAGTACTGTTCTCGGGACGACATTCAGAAGTTAGAGAATGAGTTCTATAATTTGAAAATGGAAGGGTCAGAGATAGAGGCTTACACGAGGAGGTCCAACGAGTTAGCAATTTTATGCCCCAATCTGTCTAGACCTGCACCTCGAAGAATCGAACTGTATCTCAAGGGGTTGGCTCCAGAAGTTAAGGGTTATGTCACCGCAGCAAACCACAACAATCTGGCACAGGTTGTCCAAATGGCACACAAGATTACTGATCAAGAGGTCGAACGCGGCAATTTACCGGCTCGCAAATCTGCCGCTACCTCTACTACTACAGCTCCAGCCACTACTCCTGCCACTGACGGTAAGCGTAAGTGGAATGATGTGGACAAGGGGTCCAATTCAGTGCAGTCACAGAAGAAATCAGACACTGGTAGTGCTCGCAACTTTAGTCAGTCTTCTTCTGTTAATCAAAATGTGGGTTCATATGCCGGGAAGAAGCCACAATGCAACAAATGTGGTTATCATCACTTCGGGCAGTGTGCTCGCACTTGTCGTAGGTGCGAGAAGGTGGGCCACGAGGCCAAGGATTGCAGGGCTCCGCAGCCCAAACAGCAGACTCGGCAGTATCAGCGACAGCAGGGGCAGCCACCACAGCAGAATCAGGGGTTTAGGAAGGGATATTATCAGTGTGGGGCCGAGGGTCATATCAAGAGAGACTGTCCTCAGTTGAATCAAAATGCGAGCAACAATAACAACACTAGGAACAACGCTGGGAACAATGGGGGCAATGTGGCGCGTGGGCGCGGGTTTACGATTGGAGCTGGCGAGGCGAGGAACGACGGCAATGTAGTTACTGGTACGTTTTCAGTGAATGGTTCCTTTGCTTCTATTTTATTTGATTCGGGTGCCGATTGGAGTTATGTATCCTTGGAGTTTAGTAGTCGTTTAGGATTGAGTCCCACCCCTCTTGCTACTAAACATATAGTAGAGATAGCTAATGGAAACACAATTGAAGCTTCGCATGTTATTACTGGTTGCAAATTAGATCTCCTGGGTCAAGTGTTCGACATTGACCTACTCCCTATCACTCTTGGAAGCTTCGATGTGGTTGTGGGCATGGATTGGTTGTCTAAGCATCAGGCGGAAATTCTTTGTAAAGAGAAAATCGTGCGTGTTCCTCTCCCTAGTGGAGAATCTTTAACAGTTCAGGGTCATCGTAGTGGTGCTACAGTTAGTATTATTTCAGCTATGAAGGCTCTGAGGTGTTTGCGTAAGGGCTATCCTTCTATATTAGCTCTTGTCACTGACTCACAAACTGACGAAAGGAAACTCGAAGATCTTCCAGTGGTTCGAGAGTTTCCTGATGTTTTTCCTGAAGAACTTCCTGGTTTACCTCCACATCGTCAAGTGGAATTTCAGATTGATCTCCAACCAGGAGCAGCACCGATTGCTCGTGCTCCTTATCGCCTTGCACCAGGAGAGTTACAGGAGTTGTCAAACCAACTCCAAGAGCTATTGGATAGGGGCTTTATTCGACCTAGCTCGTCACCTTGGGGAGCCCCTGTGTTGTTCGTGAAGAAGAAAGATGGGTCCTTCCGTATGTGCATTGACTATCGTGAGCTCAACAAAGTGACAGTCAAGAACCGTTACCCTTTACCACGTATCGACGACTTGTTTGACCAACTGCAAGGGTCAAGCTTTTATTCTAAGATCGATTTGAGGTCAGGTTATCATCAAGTACGGGTCAGAGAGGAGGATGTACCCAGAACCGCTTTTCGAACGCGGTATGGCCACTATGAGTTCTTGGTTATGCCATTTGGGATAACCAACGCACCAGCGGTCTTCATGGATCTCATGAACCGCGTGTGCAAACCTTACCTTGACGACTTCGTTATCGTTTTCATTGACGACATTTTGATCTACTCCAAGAACAAGGAAGACCACGAGCGCCATCTTCGTCTTATTTTGGAGCTCCTGAGGAAGGAGTAGTTGTACGCAAAGTTTTCTAAGTGTGACTTCTGGATTCGGGAAGTACACTTTCTCGGGCACATCGTTAACGAAATGGGTATTCATGTGGATCCTGCCAAGATCGATGCTATTCGAAATTGGGCGGCACCAAAGAATCCTTCGGAGGTGCGTCAATTTCTTGGTCTTGCGGGATATTATCGTCGGTTTATTCGAGATTTTTCTAAGATTGCTCAACCCCTCACCGCCCTGACTCAAAAGAAAGTTGTTTATTCTTGGGGATCGAAACAGGAAGAAGCTTTTCAGCTCTTAAAGCAGAAGTTGTGCAGCGCGCCGATTCTATCTCTACCAGAGGGTACTGAAGATTTTGTGGTTTATTGTGATGCGTCTATTCAGGGTCTCGGCTGTGTGTTGATGCAGCGAGACAAGGTGATAGCTTATGCTTCTCGACAGTTGAAGGTACACGAGAAGAACTACACGACACACGACCTGGAGTTAGGAGCCGTAGTCTTTGCGTTGAAGATTTGGAGGCATTACCTGTATGGTACCAAGTGTACCATCTATACCGATCACAGGAGTTTGCAACATATCTTCGACCAGAAGGAGTTGAATATGCGGCAACGTCGTTGGATTGAGATTTTTAATGATTATGAGTGTGCTATCAAGTATCATCCGGGTAAGGCTAATGTTGTAGCAGATGCTCTTAGTCGCAAGGAACCGAAACAGAAGCGTGTTCGTGCCCTATAGCTTACTATTCACTCTGATTTACCTGCTCAGATTCGTTCAGCTCAGATTGAAGCATTAAAGGAAGAAAATATCGAAGCTGAAGGATTACGAGGTCTACACAAGAAGAAGTTCGAGCAACGGTCTGATGATATCTACTACTTCATGGAACGGATATGGGTTCCTTCATTTGGTAATCTTCGAGAGCTTGTGATGGACGAAGCACACAAGTCACGATATTCTATTCATCCAGGGTCCGATAAGATGTACCAGGACCTCAAGGTTTTGTATTGGTGGCCGAACATGAAAGCTATTATTGCTACCTACGTGGGTAAGTGTTTGACCTGTGCTAGGGTCAAGGCAGAGTACCAGAAACCTTCGGGTCTACTTCAGCAGCCAGAGATACCCATGTGGAAATGGGAACAGATCGCTATGGATTTTGTTACGGGGTTACCTAGAACACAGGCTGGAAACGATACTATATGGGTGATTGTCGACCGTCTCACAAAGTCAGCACATTTCCTAGCAATCAAGGAGACAGATAAGTATTCGCAGCTCGCAGCAGTGTACCTTAAAGAAGTGGTTTCTAGGCACGGGGTGCCGACTTCTATTATTTCTGATCGAGATCCTCGTTTTACTTCAGAGTTATGGCAGGCTATGCATAAGTCATTTGGCTCGCGTCTCGATATGAGTACTGCGTATCACCCACAGACCGACGGTCAGAGCGAGCGCACTATTCAGACACTTGAAGACATGTTGAGAGCGTGTGTTATTGATTTTGGGAAGGGTTGGGAGAGACATTTGGCATTAGTAGAATTCTCCTACAACAATAGTTACCACACTAGCATCAAGGCAGCTCCGTTTGAGGCATTATACGGGAGGAAGTGTCGTTCACCTCTCTGTTGGGCTGAAGTGGGTGACAGTCAGATTTCAGGTCCCAAGTTGGTATTAGAGACATCAGAGATGATTGTGAAAATCAGGGAACGTATGGCAGCAGCTCGTGATCATCAAAAAGCTTATGCTGCTAAACGTAGCAAGGAAGTAGTGTTCGAAGTGAATGATCGAGTTATGTTGAAAGTTTCACCGTGGAAGGGCGTTGTACGTTTTGGAAAGCGTGGCAAGCTTAATCCATGCTACGTTGGGCCGTTTAGAGTTCTTGAGCGCATCGGTACAGTGGCTTACAAGCTAGAATTACCTGCTGAGCTGGGTAATGTTCACGATGTCTTCCACGTTTCGCAGTTGAAGAAGTGTTTTGCAGACGACCCGCTAGTGGTACCATATCAAGAGTTGAAGATCGACGACAAGTTGCAGTTTGTCGAAGAACCTGTTGAGATCATGGATAGGGAGGTCAAAGTGCGTAAGCATAGTCGTATCCCGATTGTTAGAGTCCGTTGGAACTCGCGGCGTGGACCGGAGTTCACATGAGAGCGAGAAGATCAAATGAAGCTCAAGTATCCTCACCTTTTCCCTAAAGACAAACCAGAATCTAGTAAAGCTAGTGAATCTCGGGACGAGATTCCTCTTCAAGTTGGGGATGATGTGACACCAGAGCAGAATCCGCGACAATCTTGATTTCCTCACCACATTCCTCAGTGCTTACTTGCCAAATTTCGGGACGAAATTTCTTTCAAGTTAGGGATGATGTGACAACCTGAACTTTCAAGGTTAGTGTCCTTTATTTACGCGATCATATTCTTTTCATTTACCTTCCATACTTCTTGCAATGATAAAATGTGTAAGTACTTGTGTTGTATGATTAACCATTCACGTAACTGTTAAACGTTTTGGTACTTTCTTTGTACATATGGGTCGCACAAACTCACCTAGCACCCGTACACTTTGGGCCGGAGGCACATCCGGTATTCTATCACGAGGCCCACACTTGTGGGTGTTGGACCGCTCATGAACCAACCAGACAGAAGTCCAGTAGCAACGCAATTCAAGTGGATTTGGCCCATGTGTTTCGATTAATTATAGGTTGTTGATTTACGACTCATACCCACCGGTCTACTAGTCATACACCGGAACTAGAATCTAGGCCTAACTTGTTGTGTTTAAACCAATTATATCAAGGTTATCGGCCCATTAGTGCATCACTTTGCTATATTACGTACACCCTAGGTAATATCTCACATTATCACCACAAGAAACCCTAGCCTCTCTCTCTCCCAAGGATCGCGTATAACAGGAAGAACCCCCCTAACGATCTGTGCTCCTTCCAACTTTCGGTTAGTATTCCATATGTTATTAAAACCGTCTTGTTGATAGGTTATCTAGGTGAATCTATGTGCTGATAACATGTATATTGTATAATCGAAAATTTCATGCATAACTGATATTATCTTAGAGTGTTGAATGTTAACTCTTGAACTAGTTGGAACATAATTAAAGTTGATTAGATCTGGTATGCTTGTGATCATGAATTGATGATCAATAATTCCGTATGGTAACTTGCGTATAGATGGATAATATTTTGAGTATGAAACAATAACATATTAACTGTTGGTGAATTACTAGGATTCATGCAACTCTAGCTCTTATTAGTGATGATGCTAGACTTAGTGGATACACAGAAAATCACGTGAATATATTTGATTAGTGTAAATCTAGTTCAGTTGTGCGGCCCAATGATATTAGAGGATTGTGAATTGTACAGTAGGTTGTCATGTGTGTCTTGAGTCTTTGTGGGGAGCACATAACTAATTAGGTTGATTTTAGTGATGGATGTTTATGAGCATGCTAATAAAACAATGATGCTTGTTGTTATTGATGTTTATTGTTAATGATATCTACTGATGATGATGCTCACTGTTAATGATGCTATCTATGACCAAGTGACTTAAGTGCACACATAACTGTTAAGCGTTATTACGGAACATACATACTATGGACTTGTTAGAGTCATATAACTGATGTGTGTTATTCAGAAACTGGTACTTGAGTACATGTTACGATTATAAATGCAAATTCATACATTTTGAACGCAAACTGATTCCATGTGTGCGTGAATACGCTAGGCTGTGATTGATTAATTGTGATCAAGTAGTTAAGCAATACCGAGCAAACCGAGGTGAGTTCACTGCTCTTTTCTCAAGCATGCATCCCGGGGGAGGGATAACGAGTAACGTTCCATAAAGGAATGCGTGATAACGGGATGTTGTGTTATGTACTCAGTATCTATCTCGTAAGACCCCTTGACACTACCGGCAGTTGCGAAAGGCAACGGGGTATTTAGTTGATAGCGCTATTAGGTTTGGCACCCTTACACCGTCCCAGAAAGACGGGCGTGAACTAATTACCTTAAAACATGACCAACGTTTTGATAGAGACGTTGGAGGTTGGGCAGACATATCTTGTAGCTATTCGGTAATCGAGTAATAACAACATCAAAACAGCGAAACGACATATCATCTGGTTAACTGTTTTACACACGTGAATGATAACTAACTCGGTAAACAAAACTTTGAACTCACCAGCGTAGTCTGACACACTTGTTTACATGCTTGTAGGTCGTTAGCTGAGGTACACTTGGACTTGCTATCTGAAGTGGCTGGAGTGGGCATGGTCATGACTGGGCGTTTTATTTATGATACTTTATGATACACTGTTGGGTTTTAAACTATTTACTTTTGCTTCCGCTGGTTACTTTGTTTTATTTCACTTGCAAACAGTATTTCCTTTATCAACGAGTACTTTATTATTTTATTGAACATGTTTGATATGGTTGGTGGCTCTTTGTTGAATAGTCACACTTCTAATAGGGACATACCCTAGGTGGGAATTTGGGGGTGTGATAATATGAGTCTGACTCAGCTTCACGAAAAGCTCCTGACATTTGAAAGGGAGCTTGTCCAAAGGAAAACGCTCCAGGAAACTGGAAAAGTGTCTGATAGTTATATTTATAGTAACACAACACTTTTGAGCCAGGAAGGATCATCGTCTGGGATGGGAAATGATTAGAGTTTTGATCATTTTATTGATATTTCTACTGGTATCAACTCTGATCAACATTCCACCAGTTATGCTTTTGTAACAAACGTTGATACTCTCATCCCTGGCAATCTGTCGTTTGTACTTGATGATCTTAAGTACATAGACCCAACTAATCTTGAGGAAATGGATATATTGCACCAGGTAGCCCTACTCAGTCTAAGAGCTAACAATTGTTACAAAAGGACTGGTAGGACTTATCCAGGGCTAAATGGGAGGTCTAAGGTAGGGTTGGATAAATCAAAGATTAAATGATTTAAGTGTAATAGATTGGGACACTTTGCTAGAGAATGTAAGAGCCAAACAAGTAATTCTACACCAATTATAACATATCCTAGTCAAGGACCTATATCTAACACACCACAACAGTTTTATCTCCAAAATACCCCTAGACCAAATGTGAAAAATATTGCTCACTTTGCACAACATTTGTCCCCTGTACCAGTGTAGTATGTTTAAACACAACAAGTTCCTCTAGTCCAAGATGTTCATATGCCTAGTGGTAATGTTCAAGCATCCTAAACTGCTCCTGCTCCTGCCCCAACAGTTGAGCCAAATCAAAAAGCTTTTTCACACAAGGCTATGTTGATTGGAGCAGTTTGCTTGAAAACTTAACCAATGAAAACTTTGCCTTAATTGCAAATGATTACGATGAACATGAAAACTTTTGTTTTATGGGTATTGAGCATGTTTAAGGTGAAGCAGATCCAGTTCAAATTGCTGTTGGTGAAGAGACTGTTGGTAAATCTGTTGTAAACTCAAGCCAAACATATGTGGTTGACCCAGACCATGTAGTAAGGATGGATGAGAAGGATTCCAAAAGTACCACTGATTGTATCAGTGCTGATCAGATCAAAATGGCTGCATTTAAGGTATCACCTCAAACTCTCAAAGAGTTGTGTTCAGATAAATGCATCATAGCTTTTGCCAACATAAAATAGGTGAATGAGAACCTTAGAGAAAAGGTGCAAATCAGTGAACTTATTCTTGGAAAATTGAAAAAAAAAAGATTTTAAAACAAGAATAGCTAAAAAAGACCTTGAGTTAAGCAGTCTGAAACATGAAGCATCCATAACCAAGGATCAACTCTAGTCAATGATAGAAAAATATCAAAACTGTAAAAAGGAGTTGGAAATGTAACACTCCAAAAATATAGATTTTATATTATAAATTAAAAGTCGGTAAAAGACAACATAAAATAACTAGGAATAACTAACCTAGTTAGTCATGAATTCTAGAAATAATAAGGAAATTTAGTTATAAAACCCTTTATAAAAACTTGAGGAAAGTTGAGGGACTAAAGTTAACAAACTGAAAAATGGTTTTAATTAAATAAAAACAAAACACCAAAACACACACTCTATTGAGTGTTCTGGTCATGAATTCCACAGGAGCCAAAGAAGGCTCTTTTGCTCAAACCCTAACTTGCACAAATTGGCCAAATCAAAGAGGCAAATCAAGTCTAAATTGAAAACCAAGCTCAAACTCGTGATCACCCAAGTGAAGGGATCACAAGGTATGTCGAATTTCATCTTTTGGTTACATCTTGAATTCTTAATGAACACTTGAAATCGAAAGTTGAGCATGAATGATTGATGTTTGAGTGAAATCATGATGAATCCTTGTCTAGGAGCAAACCCTAGTCAATAGTTTGATGAATTAGTAATGATAATTATGAAATTGATAATCACCCACTTAGGTGCTAAATGGGTTTTGTAAGATGATGAAGAACACTAGAATTATGATCACCAATTTGGTGTTATTTGATTTCCATGAAGTAATTCTAGGTGTTGTTATGCAAACTAGACATATGAACTTGTGAAAGATGTTTAATCTTGGCTAAATAACTAGTCATGAACTTGATTGTAGATTTTATAAAATTATGCCCACAAGGTGTTTGTTAAAATGCCTAAACAAAAGCAAATTGTTGAAATTTGGAGTAAAACGTGTAATCGAATTATATGGCGAATTATGCGAAACATGATGTGAATATGTGATAAGAGTTCTAAAAATGTTGTTGGTTGAACTCTATAGGAAAGGTGATTGAATCTTCAAGCGTACAAGCCAGAGCGGACGCACGCTTGAAGGAAAAGCTTTGAAGGTACGTAACTTGTAGTTTCGTTACATTATGCATAGACATTGGTCGTAGTTTTGCTAATGATGTAGTTGAGTAATTGATGTGTGTAAAATGAAACATATAAATTACATCAAATGAGGCATAAAACTAACCCCTTTTTAGTACTAATGTTGGAAAAAGTGTGCTTTTGTCTTCCTTTTGTATTTTCAGGACCAAATGAGCTTAAACGAACAAAAGGAACAAATATGCAGCAAAAACTAACATAAATACGAAGAAAAGGAATAAACGTGGCATGCCCGACCCCTCGACAGCATCTTCCCAAGCAAAAACAAGAAACAGAAGGCTGACCACGGCCCGTGCCCACTGGACACGGGGGCGTGGTCAGGTGTCTGCAGAAATGGACAAAGTTGTGGAAGCTTCTATTCTCACCACGGGGGCGTACCCAACTTAGCACGGGGCGTGGTCAACTCTAAGATTCGCAGAATCTTGCAAATCTTGATAGTACAGATACGCTTCTGCACACGGGGCCGTGTACAGCGAACACGGGCCGTGTGGAGCCTAATGCAGACAATTGCAATTAATGAAGAAAGAGAAAGCAGATGGCCACGGGGGCGTGTCCAACGGACACGGGGCCGTGGCCGGGCTTCTGTTCAGGCTATAAATAGGGGTGCTTGGCTCACTTCAAAGGCATCCCTTGGCAAACCACCTCTCTCCCACTTTGCCACCACTCCACCACCCCTACAATACCCACATCCACCACCATCATCCATCATCCACCTTAGAGTGTGTGTAGTAGTCTCAGGATCCAAGATTGATTGTAAGAGTTCTTGTCAATCAAAGGCCATGTTTAGCTAAGTCTCTTACATCACTTGGTGAAGACAAACATTTAATGTATTACTTTTGATTTTTAATCTTTTCGCACTTTTTATTTGGTTTTGTATTAATGACTTTAATAACTAGTTTCTTATGTTGAAGGTGAAACTTCCTGATCATTTGTCCGTGGTGTCTTGGCATTACTTTACTGTCTATATAAAGTAAAAGATTTTCACCATGCATATCTCTACGGTCTATATAGAGATATGTTGGCTACCTGGTCGGGGGGTTAAGGGAATGGTTTGGTAAGGTTCTTGCCTTGTTTAGTGTATAGATCCTGCAAGGACCTGGGTCAAGCTTACTAGGACCTCCTTCAATACCCACTGGTATTGGATGGAGGGGGTGCGAATGGCTTGATCCCCTCATATGTAAACTACTATTAATATATCACACCGGCTACTTGGGATTGTATCCCTGCTGACTCAAACCACTTAGCCGAGGGTAACGTCACCTTCAAAAGAGGAGCCTACCACTTTACGCATTAATAACTTAATTAATTATCTTTTAATATTCCAACCCTTTGGGATTGTATCCTTGCTGACTCAAACCACTGGGTTGAGGGTAACGTCACCTTTAAAAGAGGGGCCTACTACTATAACTAAGATAATCTCTTAAAAAGTGCAAAAGTGCGGAAATCATCAAAAGATACATTAAAGGCGAGTCGGATCCAAGTGATTCATCTTGTCTATCTATTTTATTTTTATTTATTTCAGCATTTTTAGTTTTTTTACTTTTTATTCAAAACCTTTTCAAAAAATTTTAGTTTGATTAGACGTTGAGGATAAACCGGTACTAAAAGCTCTTGTGTCCTTGGACAACCTCGGTATCTTACCAACGCTATACTACACTCACGATAGGTGCACTTGCCCATGTGTGTGTTTAGTGTTAGTAGAATATCGTGTTTTATAAATTTAAAACTTGACTAATGTGTAAAATGGGCTTAAAATATCAATAAAATCATAATTCACCCGACACACACCAAGTTTTTGGCGCCGTTGCCGGGGACACAAGGATTTTAAGAAAGTTAGGAATCAACGGCCTAACCGTTTTCTTATTTTTCTATTTTTTTAGGTTTTTTCTAGATTTTTCAGCTTCTGCAGACTTCAGCACGGGGCCGCGCCTGGTCGGACACGGGCCGTGCCCAGCATCCTTACTGGCAGTTTTTGTTTTCCGTGTTACCGAAAGGTGACCACGGGGCCGTGCCGGTGCAACACGGGGCCATGTTGAACCTTCCAGTAATAGGGATCCAGAAAACAATCACTGTAACCACAACCACGGGCCGTGGTGAGACTTATGACCAACAATCTTTTTTGTTTTTATCATAGGACTTGGGACCCAGGCGCAGCACTTGAACTTCCTACGCAGTGCATGAGCTCCAGTTCCAATAAAGACATAAAAGAATCTCTAGGCGAACCCGAACGCTTTCTAAGAAAAAGACTTAAAGCTAAAATCTAAGAGAAAGTTTTGGGGGACCCACTTCCAATGGCGGATCTGCGTACCCTAATGGATTACCTACGGCCCACAGTAGGTAATATCGGCGCCACTATCAATGCACCGAATGTCGATGACAACAACTTCGAACTTCGACCGCATTTGATTTAAATGCTCCAAAACTCTGCAACTTTCCATGGGCTTGCGGACGAAGATACCCATTTCCATATTACCAACTTTTTGGAGATATGTGATACTTTTCGGATCAACGGGCCATCAAATGACGCCATCTGCCTCCGAATGTTCCCTTTTTCACTAAAAGACCGAGCTAAGGCTTGGCTTAACACCCTCCAAATGATTCGGTAAACACTTGGGATGAACTAGCCTAAAAGTTTCTATATAAGTATTTCCCTTCTTCTAAAACAGCTAAATTAATGACTGAAATTAATACATACTCACAAGAGGACGGGGAATCCTTATATGAAACTTGGGAAAGGTTCAAGGAGCTATCAAGAAAGTGCCCTCATCATGGTCTTGCGGTATGGCAACAAGTATCCACTTTCTATAATGGGTTGTTGCCACACATAAGACAAACGCTCGACTCTAGCTCCGGGGGACTTCTAGGTAATCGTCGCCCAAATGAAATTTATAATCAAATTGAGGAAATTGCTCAAACCAATTTTCAGTAGCACACTCCCCGAGGCACAAAATCTATTGCCCCGGGCCCCCATAAGGTAGACGAAAGCACTTCTTTATAAGCCCAAATCGAGGCCCTCTCTTCGAAAATCAAAAAGTTAGAAATGGCAAAAACGACCTCGGTTATGGCTTGCGAAAGGTGTGGTGGGCCACATGAAATTTGGAGTTGTATGAAAGAAATGGATAATCAAACAGAAGTGATTAACTACATTGATAACAGACCTGGGCCGTCGTGTCCCCCAATGGGTACCTACAACCAAGGATGGCCTAACCACCCTAACCTTGGTTGGAGAGAACCCGACAATAGTAGTAACCAACAGAACCAAAACCAACAAACAAACTTTCAACAACCAAGAAATGAGTCACAAAATTTCTCTCAACAACAACAAGGGGGACGAGAGAGGCTTGAAGATACTATCTCATGCCTTATCTCTAACACCGAAAAGAAAAACTCGGATCGATTCCAACAAATGGAATCAAGCTTTAGAAATCAACGAACTAGTATTCAAAACATTGAAAAACAACTAGCTCAAAATTTCTCCGAGAGACCACAAGGCGCATTACCCAGCAATACCGAGACCAACCCAAAGGCGCAAGTGCATCTCATCACATTGAGAAACCGTACCATAGGTCCCGCGGAGGCTCCGCTACGTCCATCCGATGAAAGTCTGTCCAATCAACCCACAACTTCACCAACACCCCAAAAAGAAAGAACTTCTCCGTCAAATCACGAACCTACCAAGAACCCCTCGGTACCCTACCACGGTCGGTTACTTCACCAAAAGACCGATGAGCGATTCACAAAATCCGTAAACTTACTAAAACAATTGCACATCAATCTTCCATTTGTGGAAGTCCTCACTCAAATGCCTAAATATTCAAAATTTATGAAAGACTTTCTCACTCACAAAAGGAAAATTGAAACGTTGCAATTTGTTAATCTAAGTGAAGAATGCTCCGCCGTACTATTTAACAAACTCCCACAAAAGAAAATCGACCCTGGAAGCTTCACCATCCCTTGTTCCATTGGGGGATCACCTATACGCAAGGCGCTAGCCGATCTAGGGGCCAGCATCAATCTTATGCCCTCATCAATGTTTGACCGACTCGGACTAGGTAAAACAAGTCCCACAAAGATGAGCATACAACTCGCTGATAGGTCTATCAAATATCCACAAGGTGTCGCCGAAAATCTATTGGTAAAAGTCGGAGACTTTGTCTTCCCGGCCGACTTTGTCATACTCGATATGGAGGAAGACACCGAAGTTCCACTCATTCTAGGAAGACCATTCCTAGCCACTGCTCACGCAATGGTAGATATGAATGGTGGGAAGTTAACATTGAGGGTTGGGGACAAAGAGATGGAGTTCGGGGTTGGGAAAAGAGTAGAAGATGAAGACCCGGTCAACTACATTAATGTCATAGACTCAAGCTTGGATGATGCTCTACGACGGTGCAACATGGGATGCACAACATCCCACTTGGGTAACATATGACTGACTTTGGGTCTAGCCAAGGACCCTTATAAACGTGGCGCACCACGGAGGCATTCCGCGGAACTATCCTTAGTTTTAGTTTAGATTAACTTTTATGTTTTCTAGTTTAGCTTTACTTTTCAGGAATAAAACACACTCGAAAAGGTGGAGGTTACCAAGGGAAAGAATAACCCACACCCCATGCACAAAAACATGGCCTCCCGACAAATTTTTTTCATTACAGCAAGTTCAGCATGGGTCCGTGCTCAGCCCAACACACCCCCTTGCCCAAGGTTCTGCAGAAAATGCCCAGTTTAGGTAACTGGACACGGGGCCATGCTCACTGAACACGCCCCCGTGCCTAGCCTTCTGTTTACCATGATACTGGCAATCTGACCACGGGGCCATGCCCAGATTAACACGTCCCGTGGCTAGACGCCCAGTAACATAAATTTTGTTTTTCAACACCTTTTTACACACTCAATCAACCTAAAAACTTATTTTTAGGACACATTGAGGACAATGTGTAATTTAAGTGTGTGGGGGGGGGGATGCTAAAAGTTTGAATTTTGCAAGTCCTAATAACAAGTCTTACACAAAACTCTATTGGAACCGCTAATCACCCCAATTTTTTCAAAAACTTTTCATTTTTTACTTGTCTTGGTTTAATTTGGGAATAACAAGTTCTAAAAGGTTATATTTTTACAAATTTACAACCGATAGCGTCGTGATAAAAAGAACCAACATAAGAAAATTATGAAACGACATGACAAATCTAGTTAAAATTTGATTATATATACTTGATCACATTATAAACCCATTCCCACAAAAAGTGAGTTTTGAGCCTTTATTGAGCATACAAGCATACATCTTTAAACTAAATGCTCATTTTTCGTTTCTTGTGTGAATAGCCGCTTGGTTCTTACGACTCTAGAACTTGCCACGACGATACATTCCCGGTCCTTACCAACTTAGACCCAAGTAAGTAAACGATGGAGGCATTAGGACTAACCCTTCTTTCTTTAAACACCATTATTTTTCAATTTTTTTATCCCCTACCCAAAATCCCCCTAGTTAACCCCTTTGAGCCTAAACCTTTTCATTTCTAAACCCACAAAACAAACACCCTTTACCCACCAAAACCTTTTTCGTTTCAACCCTTTATTTTAGTAAAAAGCTCGGTCTTCTTGTGACGTTTCTTTTTAAAAAAAATGAAAGTCTAGCAATAAACAAACAAGTTCCTCAAAGAGACTTTGTTTGAAAATGCTTAGTTTGAATAAAAGTCACTAAAACGAAAAGTTTTATGATGACCGACGCTTTTTACACTTTTAGCCCTTTTACTAACCAATAACCCAAAACCACCTACCTTTAGCCCAAGCCTAACCCTTCCCCAAGTCCTCTTGATATTTACAGAGGTTTATAGTTAAAAATGAGGAGGATTGATTGCTTGGCAAGCATATGGTAGAAGTAAGTTCCATGCCTGTCACACCCCAACCGATGGCGGAATCATCGGGGCATGGCACTGAGCGAAACAGATTGTCCAAGAGTTTCCATAACAATTATCAATACCATTCAATTTAAATAATACGTCCCATATCGTACCTCAAACAGTAAAACAATTATTACAGACAAAAATCTAGGCAAATATTCTGTTCCGACAACTCAGATTTAAATAGACAGCAGTTGTTTATCTGCTTCTAGAGACCCTTAGTTTGACCACTACAGACAACTATTTGTTGGGCTCTAAAGCTTTATTCTAGCTTCAGATTCCTACCAAGTGTGCGTCCTAAGCACCTGTCACATACGTTAAAATAAAAGTCAATACATATAATGTAAAGGTGAGCATACAAGTTTGATAATAGCATATAAAGTTCGAATTCGTTTACGCATAACCAGCACGTACACATAGTGAAATGAAGCACGTTAGTTATCGACATAGATCCATCGATACCAATGACTGTGGGTTGACTGCCTGAGGTAGTTCGCAATACATGATTACCACCGTAATCCATGCAAGTAAGTGATCCTTAACAACCCCCGTGTGAATGGGTGCTGAGTCCAAACTATAGTACTATCGTTGCTAAGGCAGGTAGACAGCATTCCATGTGTAAACATAACAAACAAGCATTCATAAGCCACGTATAACATGCATTAACGGTTAGTGTTCAAATAGCATTGAGTGGTGTGATTATTGTAGTTTGAATATTCGTAACGTATGTAACACCCAAAAGTGCTTAAAGCAAAAAGGGATCGAGTATACTTACAGCGATTAATGGATTGAAGGGAGCGCTTAGCGAGTAAGATTAGCCTGAGTAGATTAGATAGCATAACGATACGTGATGTGTAAAACGTCACAAAGTGTGAAAGGGTCGGATGGTGGTTCGATCGGATGGTAATCCTATCGGACAGCAATCCGTGCGGATAACAATCCGTTCGGTGGTCATCCGGTCGGACAGTGGTCCGGTGGATGGAGATTCGAGTGGATTGTTTCTTCCTAAGAGGAGAATGTGTTTGTGTATGATGGCTTGACTTTTGAAGTTTTCGTTGTAGTATTTTGAAAACATTGAAGTATCTCTATCCATCAAGTCGGTCGATCGGATGACTGGTCGTGCAGATGACAATCCGTTCGGATGGTCATCCGGTCGGACAGTGGTCCGGTCGGACGGCGACTTAGCGATGAGGTTACTTACTGAAGGCAAGTTCACAACAGAAGTGTCATTCGTTCGGATGGCAACCTTGTTATTGAACATGTTGAAAATTGTTTAAGTCTTTAAAGTCTTAGTATCTCATGATCCGAAGAGTAATCCAGTCAGATGGTCGTCCGATCGGATTGCAATTCGTTCGATACTCAAACTTCAGTTAGGATTGTTTTAAAAGTGGGACCCAAGTGTGATCCGTTCGGATGAACTATCCGATCAGACAGCAATCCGTTCGGACAGCAATACGTTCTGGTTGTCCTGTTCGTCCTACACTTGGTCGTTTTGAAGGTTTGTCGTTATGTCGAGACACTTTGACAACGTGTCAGCCAACAGAACCCTTAGTTCGACCCAGATGACCAACCCGACCAGGAATCACCCTAGTCCAGTCGGTTACCGGCTCGAGACGGTTGGTCTTGGCTAACCCGAAATCGGTAGTCTCGTGAGTAGAATCCGGATCTTGAGCTAGTACAACACTACAATCGAGTAGAAGACTAAATCAGGGTCAGATCCTATCGGTTTTGAGTACTTTGAGTGTGAAAGAGTTGAAAGAAAGTTAGAACCATCCTTCAATCGTTTTTCACCATCTTTGTGTCGAGATCTTTACAAGATCATTGTATGTTTGCGTGGAAATCAGTTAGATCTTGGTTGTTCTTGGTGGATTGAAGTCAAAATATGAAGTTCTTGAAGAACATATGATGACGTCATCCTAGAACACACGAAATCTAGTGATTTCATGGTTAAAAGTTAAGATTTAAAAGATAGAAAGATGTAGGAGTGCGTGTAGATCAAGAAAGTACAAGATTTAGGGCGAGATCTTACCTGGATTGAGAGAAATCGAAGAAAAGGTGAGGAGCACGAATGGTTCGGACATAAGGTTTCCAGAAATGGAAAGAATGACAACGACAGGGATATTTGTAGGATTCCAAAAGAGGAAAGGGTAATCCGATCGGATGACACACCGCTCGGATGGCTTATCCGGTCGGATGACACCCTGGTCGGATGACTCCTGACCTGTGGCACAATGGCTATCTGGTCGGATGGCTATCCAGCCGGATGGCACTTGATTCGATTGTTGATGCGACGATATTTGGTGTTTCGATTTCGATTGCGAGCAGCTCGTCCCGATAGGGTTTCCTAGTCAAATTACTTTCAGTCCCAACTACTAATTATTACAGTTCGATTTCCATTCGGATTCGGTTTCGATTACGTTTCGAATTTCGATTGAGTTCGATTGATTTCCACAACACACACACACACACACACACACACACACACACACACACACACATATATATATATATATATATATATATATATAACACGCATAAGTAACACATAAGGCACACACACACGTATAATAACCAAAGTAATTCGAGTTGCGGTTCGTATCACGATTCGATGTCGAGTAGCATAGCTTGATTATTGATTAGTTAACTTTATCGCATTGTTACTTCCTATAATTTACAATCGCAAGTTGATTAAATAGCGATTAACACACATCGATTTTAGCAATTAACAACACTTACTCCACATAATACAATTAAAATAAAGAAGTTTCTATAAGTCAAATCCGTATAATTGGTCGTTGACTTTGACCTTGACTTTGACTTCCGAAACATGGGGTGTTACAGCCTCCCCTTGTTTAGGGAATTTCGTCCCGAAATTAAGCTGAAAGCTGTACAACGCCGTGAATCACGTTTGGAAACTTTCGGTTCGGACCGGTTTTGACTCCGAAATGATTGCGAACCGAACGTGTGACGCGCGGAATCCGTACACGAACGTGACCAAACACACGAGAACGTAATATAATCGATGATTCTATTAATTGATATGAAATCGTACAAAGCACTAGAATCACGATGTCACTTTCTCTCTCTAGACTTTCTCTTTAAACAACTGCGGGTACTTCGCCTTCATGTCGCTTTCGAGTTCCCAAGTGAACTCTGCGCCTCGTTTGCCTTCCCATCGGACTTTCACAATAGGAATGCGAGAGCGTCTGAGCTTCGTGGTTTGGCGATCCATGATTTCGACAGGCTTCTCCACGAAGTGTAATGTTTCGTTTACTTGCAAATCATCGAGAGAGACATTAAGTCGTGGTCAGCTAGGCACTTTCGGAGGTTTGACACATGGAAAGTCGGGTGGACATTACTAAGTTCCTGCGGTAGTTCGAGTCTGTAGGCGACTTTCCCGATCCTTTCCAGAATCTTAAAAGGTCCAACATATCGAGGCGCGAGTTTTCCCTTTTTGCCGAATCGGACTACACCCTTCCAAGGTGATACCTTTAGGAGTACGTAGTCACCAACGTCAAATTCGCGGGGCTTGCATTTCTTATCGGCGTAAATTTTCTGTCGATCCCGAGCTTTCACCAGGTTGTCTTGAATTTGGAAAATTTTGTCTGTCGTCTCTTGCAGTAGTTCGGGACCGGTTAGTTGTGAGTGACCGATCTCGTGCCACACAATAGGCGATCGACATCTTCTTCCGTATAATGCCTCGAATGGTGCCATTTGGATGCTAGAATGATAGCTGTTGTTATACGAGAATTCGACTAACAGCAGGTATTTGTCCCAATTACCACCTAAGTCTAAGACACACGAACGGAGCATGTCTTCAAGAGTACGAATCGTTCTTTCAGTCTGACCGTCGGATTGAGGGTGGAATGCGGTACTTAGATTAAGCGATGTACCGAGTGCCGTTTGAAACGTTTCCCACAGTCGCGAGGTAAACCGAGCATCACGATCAGAGATGATGTCACGAGGCGTCCCATGATTACAAATGATCTCGTCGGTGTAGATTCGGGCTAATCGTTCTACCTTGTAGTCTTCTCGTATCGGCAGAAAGTGAGCTGATTTAGTCAAACGGTCAACCACAACCCATATGTTGTCGTGACCTGATGACGTGTGCGGAAGCTTCGTTATGAAATCCATAGCTATACTTTCCCACTTCCACATAGGAATTGGTGGTTATTCGAGTTAGCCAGAGGGTCTTTGATGTTCAGCCTTGACTCTTGCACAAGTCAGGCACTTTCCAACATAGAGGGCAATATCCCTTTTCATGCCCGGCCACCAGTACTTATAACGAAGATCCTGGTACATGTTGTCGGCACCGGGATGGATAGAATAATGGGATTTGTGGGCTTCATCCATCAGAATCTGCCGCAAATCGGTCCGCTTAGGGATCCAAATTCGGTCCAGAAAGTGGAATATTCCATTGGACTTGCTCATAAGATAGGCTCCATCGTGATAGATTCGTTCCCTCTTCAGTGTGCGTTCGTTAAAACACGCATGCTGGGCTTCACGAATAAGGGTTTCGAGATCGTGTTGGGCTGGAACATTACGAGTGCTAAGCAGATAACTCCGTCTGCTGAGTGCGTCGGCAACAACATTCGCCTTGCCTGGGTGATAACGGATCTCACAGTCGTAATCGTTGAGAAGTTCTACCCATCGGCGTTGACACATAGTAAGTTCCTTCTGATTAAAGATATGTTGTAAGCTCCTATGATCGGTGAAGATCGTACACTTGGTACCATACAGGTAGTGTCGCCAAATCTTTAATGCAAAAACAACCGTGCCTAGCTCGAGATCATGGGTTGTATAGTTCTTCTCGTGGATTTTGAGCTGACGAGACGCGTAGGCTATAACCTTGTTCCGTTGCATGAGGACACAACCGAGGCCAAGGTTGGAAGCATCATAGTAGACAATGAAATCGTTGTTTCCGTCAGGCAACGTGAGGACGGGAGCATTGCAAAGCTTATGCTTGAGGGTTTGAAAGGCAGTCTCTTGTTTGGTTCCCCAGACAAAAGGCTGATCTTTATGCGTAAGAGAGGTAAGCGGCACAACAATCTTCGAGAATCCTTCGATAAATCGTCGATACTAGCCCGCTAGTCCGAGAAAAGAGCGGACTTCAGACGGGTTCTTAGGCGTAACCCAGCTCTTGACAGCTTCAATCTTCGCAGGATCGACGTGAATGCCTTGACTATTAACAATGTGACCCAGAAACTGAACTTCCTCCAACCAGAATTCACGCTTGGAGAACTTGGCATAGAGTTGGTTCCCCTGGAGTAACTCGAGAACCAAACGTAGATGTTGCGCATGTTCGGCTTTCGATTTGGAATAGATCAAGACATCATCGATGAATACGATGATGAAACGGTCGAGATATGGTTTACACACGCGATTCATCAGATCCATGAAAACCGTTGGTGCGTTGGTTAAGCCAAAAGGCATGACAACGAATTCGTAGTGACCGTATCGAGTGCGAAACGCGGTTTTAGGTATATCCTCCTCTTGTATGCGTAGTTGGTGATAGCCTGAACGTAGATCGATCTTTGAGAAACACGTAGCGCCTTGTAGCTGATCAAACAAGTCGTCGATGAGAGGTAGGGGATAGCGGTTCTTGATAGTCAACTTATTCAATTCCCAATAGTCGATGCACATCCGGAACGACCCATCCTTCTTTTTATCGAAAAGGACTGGCGTGCCCCACGGAGAAGTGCTCGGGTGAATGAAGCCTTTCTCAAGTAATTAATGGAGTTGGTTTGAAAGTTCACGCATTTCGGATGGCGCGAGTCGATAAGGGGCTTTGGCGATAGGATTTGCTCCAGGAATGAGGTCGATACGAAAGTCGATATCACGACTAGGTGGCAAGCCTAGAAGATCATCAGGAAACACGTGAGGAAATTCACAAACCACAGCAACGTCTTTCTCTTCCTTCTTCTCTTTCTTTTCCTTCTCTGCTACTACAATGTTTGCCAAGAAAGCTTTGTATTCCTTGCGGAGATACTTGCTAGCTTGGACACATGACATGAGCTTGAGCCCTTTCAAGGCAGTTTCACCGTATACACACAATACATCACCATTCGCGAGTGAGAATCGAATCATCTTATCATAACACACAACTTCAGCATGGTTTTCGCGTAGAAAGTCCATGCCTACTATGACATCGAAACTTCCGAGTTGCATCGGAATGAGGTCGATAGGGAAGATGTGATTGTTGAGTTCAAGAGTACAATCACGGATAACGGAATTAACGGCGACAATTCTTCCAGTGGCGACTTCAACGTCGAATGTCGAGGAGAATTTGGAGCGTTTACAACTAAGGAGCTTCTCGAATTCGTACGACACAAAGCACTTATCGGCTCCAGTATCAAACAAACATGATGCATAAATACCATTCACAAGGAATGTACCATTAACCACGTTGTTGTCGGCTTGGGCTTGGCGCACGTTGATGTTGAAAGTTCTGGCGCGTGCGACCTGGTGTTGCTGTTGCTGCTGATGTTGCTGCTGCTGCTTAGGCTGTTACTGCTGGGGCTCTTGTTTCACAACCCTGTTTGGGCACATGATGGCAAAATGATTAGGATCGCCACATGCGAAGCAGGCTCTGGCTTTGACCGCGGGTGCCGGGGGAGCTTGTTGACCCTGTGGGGCGGTGAGTAGAGCTTGATGAGCAGGAGCTTGTCAAATACGGCAGTTGGCAATAAAATGACCGTACACATTGCAATGAGCACAAAAACGGCAAGGAATTGCAGTTGGGTGATGGTAGGTACAAGTAGGGCAGAGCGGATGTGGCCCAGTGTACGCACGCTTAGCAAGAGGTGCATTGGCCACGGTCGCTGCCACTTGGCGTTCTTGAGCTGGTACGGCTTGAACTGGTGCAGCAGTGATCGCACAGTTCTTGTTGCTGGAGCTGTTCTTTCTCTTGTTCTTTCTCTTGTTGCTCGATGAGGTGGGTTCAGCAGTTGGTGCGGTAGCGGTAGCTTGATGCAGATGCTTCGAAGTCTTATCCCAGACACCAGCCTTAACCCGCTTGTCGTTGATTTCAGCGGCCAGTAGATAAGTTTCCTCGATCGTCGTAGTCTTAGCCACTTGCACGAAATCAGCAACGCAGTCAGGCATGGCTCGGATGTATTTCTTGATTGCCATGTCTGGAGTCTTGAGTTGGTCGGGACAGATAATGCTGAGCTGCTTGAAGCGAGCAGTGAGACCAGCATTTTCACCATCCTTCTGCTGTATGTGCCAAAATTCATCTTCTAGCTTTTGAGGTTCGTGTGGAGGGCAGAATTCCTCTAGCATAACTTCCTTGAGCTCGTCCCACGACAGATCGTAGGCTGCATCGTTCCCTCGCTTGTTCCTTTCGGCCGTCCACCAGTCTAGTGCACGGGACTGGAAAACGCCGGTAGCATTCAGAGTACGGAGGTCATTAGGGCAACCACTCTGTCGCAGAGTAACCTCAATGGAATCAAACCAGTGGAATAACGCAGTAGGACCTCCCTCGCCAGTGAATTCTTTTGGCCCACACAACTTGAATTGTTTGAAACTTAAGGTCTTCGTGGTAGCTTTAGGAGCTTCGGTTCTCGATTCCTCAGACGATTTGTTGGCATTCTCATAAACATCACTCACAGCCTTTGCTACACTTTTAGCGATGATGGAAGCAAGGCGTTTGTCTCTCTTTTCTTGACGAGAAAGTGCGTGACGGGATCCAGACGACATTGTCTGCAACAGACATCGTCACAAGACTCAACACATGCATTCGAATCTCACCTCACACGTCTACTACTACTAAAGCTCAGTAACACGTAATCACATAGACATATAACCATGTAGGACACAGAACCATATAATCACATAACCACATAAGCACATAAGCACGTAGGGCACAGAATCACATCATCACATAAGCACGGAATCACAGAAACTTTTTCAACACAAGAGGCGGTCAGAATACAGAAACCATCATTCAAAGTTTGCGATTATTCGAGAATGGCGATCGCGTTTTAGTATATCGAATAGCGTAGTATGAGCGTACATCGTAGCATAAGGTTGTCCAAATTCAGCGATTTGCTAACGTTTAGAGATAAAATGGCAGTGCGAGTCGTATGTGTCGATCGAAGTGAAAGCAAAAATCGAGTAAATCTCTGAGAATTATACACATAAACAGGTAAACACATATATAAGCACATAAAATCGATGAATTATCAGAGTCAGCAGTCGCGGGCGCAGAATTTGAAACATGTAAAAATCAAGAGATGGACTGTCTGCGGCTAGTAGACTTCGACTACCCAAAGCGATTCAACTATTCGCAAGGACTCGTCATCTACATTTGACTTTCAGTACTGTGTCCTTGCCTCGATTCTTGGGCGGTTGATACACATCCCGTTAGCCGTGTCGTGACTTCAGGTCGTTGGAGTCCGTCGAGGCTTTGGTGAGAGTTTTGTAAAATGTGCGGAACAAGTCATCAAGGTTAGGGTTTCACCCCTGGCTCAACAACTTCGTCCCTGTTTTAATAAAATAGAGGAGTTTATTCATCAAAATATGGATTTCACTCCTGATTTGGTATAATTTCCCTGTTGAACAAGCGTTCGTTATTGAAAAAAGAAGAAGAAATCACTGATAGGTTGAGAAAACAGCATTAATTCAAGCAATCTAGTCAAGAGTTTGTGGTTTTCACACCTAATCTCGACTTTATCGCCTGTTTATAGCTGTAAATTCGAGTGTAGTGATAGTGTAGCATAAACGAGGATAGCGAGGAATAAGCTCGTACATAATCCCTGCTGGTTATGCACAATCGGTGTGTTGGTTCCTAACTATAGACTAGGTTTCTAAGACACCGACCCGGACTAGGTTGAGTCTTGCCTAATTCCCTATAGTTATGGCTCTGATACCAATCTGTCACACCCCAACCGATGGCGGAATCATCGGGGCATGGCACTGAGCGAAACAGATTGTCCAGGAGTTTCCATAACAATTATCAATACCATTCAATTTAAATAATACGTCCCATACCGTACCTCAAACAGTAAAACAATTATTACAGACAAAAATCTAGGCGAATATTCTGTTCCGACAACTCAGATTTAAATAGACAGCAGTTGTTTATCTGCTTCTAGAGACCCTTAGTTTGACCATTACAGACAACTATTTATTGGGCTCTAAAGCTTTATTCTAGCTTCAGATTCCTACCAAGTGTGCGTCCTAAGCACCTGTCACATACGTTAAAATAAAAGTCAATACATATAATGTAAAGGTGAGCATACAAGTTTGATAATAGCATATAAAGTTCAAATTCGTTTACGCATAACCAGCACGTACACATAGTGAAATGAAGCACGTTAGTTATCGACATAGGTCCATCGATACCAATGACTGCGGGTTGACTGCCCGAGGCAGTTCGCAATACATGATTACCACCGTAATCCATGCAAGTAAGTGATCCTTAACAACCCCCGTGTGAACGGGTGCTGAGTCCAAACTATAGTACTATCGTTGCTAAGGCAGGTAGACATCATTCCATGTGTAAACATAACAAACAAGCATTCGTAAGCCACGTATAACATGCATTAACGGTTAGCGTTCAAATAGCATTGAGTAGTGTGATTATTGTAGTTTGAATATTCGTAACGTATGTAACACCCAAAAGTGCTTAAAGCAAAAAGGGATCGAGTATACTCACAGCGATTAATGGATTGAAGGGAGCGCTTAGCGAGTAAGATTAGCCTGAGTAGATTAGATAGCATAACGATAAGTGATGTGTAAAACGTCACAAAGTGTGAAAGGGTCGGATGGTGGTTCGATCGGATGGTAATCCGATCGGATAGCAATCCGTGCGGATAACAATCCGTTCGGTGGTCATCCGGTCGGACAGTGGTCCGGTCGGATGGCGATTCGAGTGGATTGTTTCTTCCTATGAGGAGAATGTGTTTGTGTATGATGGCTTGACTTTTGAAGTTTTCGTTGTAGTATTTTGAAAACATTGAAGTATCTCTATCCATCAAGTCGGTCGATCGGATGACTGGTCGTGAGGATGACAATCCGTTCGGATGGTCATCCGGTCGGACAGTGGTCCGGTCAGACGGCGACTTAGCGATGAGGTTACTTACTGAAGGCAAGTTCACAACAGAAGTGTTATTCGATCGGATGGCAATCCGATCGGATGGCAACCTTGTTATTGAACATGCTGAAAATTGTTTAAGTCTTTAAAGTCTTAGTATCTCATGATCCGAAGAGTAATCCAGTCAGATGGTCGTCCGATCGGATTGCAATTCGTTCAATACTCAAACTTCAGTTAGGATTGTTTTAAAAGTGGGACCCAAGTGTGATCCGTTCGGATGACAATCCGTTCGGATGAACTATCCGATCGGACAGCAATCCGTTCGGACAGCAATCCATTCTGGTTGTCCTGTTCATCCTACACTTGGTCGTTTTGAAGGTTTGTCGTTATGTCAAGACACTTTGACAACGTGTCAGCCAACAGAACCCTTAGTTCGACCCAGATGACCAACCCGACCAGGAATCACCCTAGTCCAGCCGGTTACCGGCTCGAGACGGTTGGTCTTGGCTAACCCGAAATCGGTAGTCTCGTGAGTAGAATCCGGATCTTGAGCTATTACAACACTACAATCGAGTAGAAGACTAAATCAGGGTCGGATCCTATCGGTTTTGAGTACTTTGAGTGCAAAAGAGTTGAAAGAAAGTTAGAACCATCCTTCAATCCTTTTTCACCATCTTTGTGTCGAGATCTTTACAAGATCTTTGTATGTTTGCGTGGAAATCGGTTAGATCTCGGTTGTTCTTGGTGGATTGAAGTCAAAATATGAAGTTCTTGAAGAACATATGATGACGTCATCCTAGAACACACGAAATCTAGTGATTTCACGGTTAAAAGTTAAGATTTAAAAGATAGAAAGATGTAGGAGTGCATGTAGATCAAGAAAGTACAAGATTTAGGGCGAGATCTTACCTGGATTGAGAGAAATCGAAGAAAAGGTGAGGAGCACGAATAGTTCAGACAGAAGGTTTCCAGAAATGGAAAGAATGACAATGACAGGGGTATTTATAGGATTCCAAAAGAGGAAAGGGTTATCCGATCGGATGACACACCGCTCGGATGGCTTATCCGGTCGGATGACTCCTGACCTGTGGCACAGTGGCTATCCGGTCGGATGGCACTTGATTCGATTGTTGACGCGACGATTTTTGGTGTTTCGATTTCGATTGCGAGCGGCTCGTCCCAATAGGGTTTCCTAGTCAAATTACTTTCAGTCCCAACTACTAATTATTACAGTTCGATTTCGATTCGGATTCGGGTTCGATTACGTTTTGAATTTCGATTGAGTTCGATTGATTTCCACAACACACACATACACACACACACACACACATATATATATATATAACACGCACAAGTAACACATAAGGCACACACACACGTATAATAACCAAAGTAATTCGAGTTTCGGTTCGTATCACGATTCGATGTCGAGTAGCATAGCTTGATTATTGATTAGTTAACTTTATCGCATTGTTACTTCCTATAATTTACAGTCGCGAGTTCATTAAATAGCGATTAACACACATCGATTTTAGCAATTAACAACACTTACTCCACATAATACAATTAAAATAAAGAAGTTTCTATAAGTCAAATCCGTATAATCGGTCGTTGACTTTGACCTTGACTTTGAATTTGACTTCCGAAACACGGGGTGTTACAGCCTCCCCTTGTTTAGGGAATTTCGTCACATGGCATGCCCGACCCCTCGACAGCATCTTCCCAAGCAAAAACAAGAAACAGAAGGCTGACCACGACCCGTGC
>JARYGA010056138.1:0-102142 GCA_030545235.1 Helianthus tuberosus
GATGGCTGAAAAGATTATTCCTGGGGCTGAAAGGATTGCCCCTGAGGCTGCTGTGGTGTGGGAGCGCGTTGAGCGTATCCGAGTGGGTTTTGGTTATTGGAATTGGCTTTCCACCCAAAGTTTGGATGATTTCTCTAGCCTGGATTGTACGTGTTGCTATAGGGGTTATTCTGGGGCCTAATTTGATTGCCCAAATAGTCCACCTCTTCGTGTCCTGTAAACATAACACCCTGCTCACATGAATCTGGCTCGTGTGACACTACACATAGCTCACAAGCTGATTGTACTTTTGAAACGTTCTGAGCTTAATCAAACCTTACTGCCAAAGCTCCAATCTGTGCTGCAAGAGCCGTGTATGTATCTACTTGATGAACTCCAGGAATAGATAAAGCTTTACTTCGTACTCCACTGTGACGCGAACTTGACTTCAAGGTAGCTTTCTCTATGATTGCATAGGCTTCGTTGGGGGGTTTTTGTTCCAAGATCGCCTCCTGCATAAACATCTAAATGTTCTTGTGAGTTGTAGCTGAGTCCTTGGTAGAAGTTCAACACAAGTTGCCTTTTGGAAAACCCGTGATGTGGAACATCGATCAAAAGATCTTTGAACCTCTCCCAAGCTGCGTGTAGAGATTCTCCTTCATCCTGTTTGAATGTCATAATACGATTCTTAAGCTTAGCTGTCTTTTCTGGCGGGAAATATTTTTGCATAAAAAGATCCGCCATTTCGTTCCAAGTCGTGATGGAACCTGATGGAAGTGACAAAAGCTAAGATCGGGCTTTGTCCCGCAAAGAAAATGGAAAGAGCCACAAAGGGATTGCGTCTTCAGAAACGTCTCGAATTTTGAAAGTCGAGCACACCTCGAGAAATGAAGCAATGTGTCGACCCGGATCTTCATGATCCTTTCCATCAAACTGCACAGAATTTTGTAACATGTTAATAATGCAAGATTTAATTTCAAAACTCGGTGCTTCTATCGTAGGTCGGGCAATGCTCGATAGCAAGCCCTCCCCTCCTGGAAGGCCGGTCTCATTTAAAGGCTGGTCGTCCTCTGCCATAATGCTTCTTGTGTCGTCCTCTGAACTCTCGCTGTCAGAAAGTATCACTGGTTCGTCGATTGCGGCCGCAATCCTTTGTGCGACGACAAGTGATCTTTCGCGAAGCCTCCTACTTCTTCTTAGTTATTTTCTGGTTCGTTGGCTAGCTCAGCGTTAGCGGGTGATGTGTGCAAAATGCAACATATAAATTACATCAATTGTGGCATAAAACTAACCCTTTTTTAGTACTAATGTTGGAAAAAGTGTGCTTTTGTCTTCCTTTTGTATTTTCAGGATTAAATGAGCTCAAATTAACAAAAGAAGCAAAAAGGAAGCTAAATCTAACATAAATACAAGAAAAGGAACAAACGTGGCATGCCCGACCTCCCCGAAAGCATCTTCCCAAGCAAAACAAGAGAACATAAGGCTGAACATGCCCCGTGCTCAATGAACACGGGGGCGTGCCCAAGTGTCAGCATAAAAGACAAAGCTGTAGAAGCTTCTATTGCCCACCATGAGGTCGTGCTCAGCGGACACGGGGCCGTGGTCAACTATAAGATTCGCAGAATCCAGGAAAATCTTGATAGTACAGATACGCTTCTGCACACGGGGTCGTGCCCAGCGGACACGGGGGCGTGGTCAACTAATGCAGACAAACTGCATTTAATGAAGACAGAGAAGAGGATGGACACGGGGCCGTGCCCGAGCTGCTGTTCAGCCTATAAATATGGGTGCTTAGCTGATTTGCAAACCATCCCTTGGCACACCACCTCTCTCACACTTCACCCACCACCCACCACCATCGTAACACCATCATCCACCACCATCATCCATTATCCATCATAGAGTGTGTGAGTCATCTCGGGATCCAAGATTGATCGTAAGAGTTCTTGACAATCAAAGGACATGTTTGCCTAAGTCTCTTACATCACTTGGTGAAGACAAGTGTCTAGTGTAATACTTTTTATTTTTAATCTTTTCGCAATTTTTACTTGGTTATGTATTAATGACTTTAATAACTAGTTTCTTATGTTGAAGGTGATTCTTCCTTATCATTTGTCCGTGGTGTCTTGGCATTATTTTACTGTCTATATAAAATAAAAGATTTTCACCATTCATATCTCCACGGTCTATATGGAGGTATGTTGGCTACCTGGTCGGGGGTTAAGGGAACAGTTTGGTAAGAGTCTTGCCTTGTTCAGTGTATAGATCCTGCAAGGACCTGGGTCAAATTTAGTAGGACCTCCTTCAATACCCACCGGTATTGGATGGCGGGGGTCCAAATTCTTTGATCCCCTCATATGTAAGCTACTATTAATACTTTAACCCGACTACTTAGGACTGTATCCCTGCTGACTCAGACTACTTAGCCGAGGGTAACGTCACCTTCAAAAGAGGGGCCTACCATAATACGCATTAATAACTTAATTAATTATCTTTCAATAATCCGACCCTTTAGGATTGTATCCTTGCTGACTCAAACTACTGGGTTGAGGGTAACGTCACCTTCAAAAGAGGGGCCTACTACAATAACTAAGATAATTTCTTAAATAGTGCAAAAGTGCGGAAATAATCAAAGGTTACACTAAACACGAGTCGGAGCCAAGTGATTCATCTTGTCTATCTGTTTTTACTTTTATTTTATTTTCAGCATTTTAGTTAGTTTTTATTTTTCTAGTTTAAAACCTTTTTTCTAAACTTTTGATTTGATTAGACGTTGAGGATAAAACAGTACTAAAAGCTCTTGTGTCCTTGGACGACCTCGGTATCTTGCCAACACTATACTACGCTCACGATGGGTGCACTTGCCCATATGTGTGTTTGGTGTTAGTAAAATATCGTGTTTTATAAATTTAAAACTTGACTAACGTGTAAAAAGGGCTTAAATATACTTAAATTTACATAACATACCCACGCACATCAGCGGGTGCAGGGGGCGTGGACATTAGCCTGCACGTGAAAAGGAAGACATTATACAGAAAAAAGAACATAATAATAACATAAGAAATAAGTAATAATAATGATAATACAAATAAAATATATAAACATATAAGTAACGAAACAAATCTAATTAAATATTTACTGGATTATTTACTTATTTACATCCGAAAGCTGTTTTTGTCTGTTTACCAGAAATTCTGATGACAAACATCAGAATTCAGAGGAAACTTTTTTTTTTGTATCAGAAAATCTGATATATCTGATAAAATTCTGATAAAAATTTGTTTGAAATTTTTCATTCCATCAGAATTTCTGATAAATCCATCAGAAAATCTGCTGAGTTCATTGGAATTCATCAGAAAATCTGATGATTTTATCAGAAAGGTATATTTTATTTTTATGGAGCAATCAAATAAACAAATGAGTATTATAATTAAATGACTAAACATTTAAATAAACGGATTGAAATAAATAAATAAATGAATAACTTATTGTAAATAAATAAAATACTGAATTAGAAACACTGAATTGAAATAAATAAATAAACGAAGTACAGAAATGAAATTACTGAATTGAAATAATAAAGGAAAAATGGTTCGATTCCGAACACATTAACTATATTAAATAAATAAACGGAAATAAATGTTAGTTAAAGAGTTAGTAAAAAGTTAGTAAATAAGTTAGTGATGTTAGTTGGTTAGTTGGTTAGTAAAACAGAAAAAGAAAAGTTAGTAAAACAGTTAGTCCTAGTGGACGTGCCAGGCTAGGTATTCACAAGTTAGTAAATAAAAGAAAATAAATAGATACAAAAATTTACAAGTATTAACAATTATCGACAGTTTATACACTGGTAAAATAATGACTCGGATTGTTCCATTAATTTCGCCGTAGTCCCCGGCAACGACGCCAAAAACTTTACGCGGGCGCGACTATACACCTTTATTTACAGCATTTACAACCGGGCCCGGCGATTTGTTTTTTATATTTATAAAAATGGTTTATACCTTAATATTAAAACACACACAACAAAGGACAAGTGTATCCCGTCATATATGTAGCAAAGTATTGGTAAGAGCCAGATATCGATCCATGGAACACGGGCGTTATATGTACTAAATCTTTGTCATTATTTTACCAGATATAAGGAAAAGTGAATGGCTGTTTAACTAATTTAACTAAATTATAACTAAAACATAAATATATTATTATCTTGTTTCACAAACAACCTAAACATGTTATCTATCAGATATGTCACAAAAGCACTTAATCAATTTTCCAATTTCGAGACAGCTAGTTACCGGGTCTGGATTTCTAGCATTATGATTCGTCGGAAAGTTAACGCGATGGTCACACGTTAACCACCTAAAATCATTCATTAGCGAGCTATTGATATTTATTCATGCGAATCTTTAAAGATAGGTTATTTACCAGGTCTGGATTCCTAACCTCACTTATCAAAGAAAGCAATACCGATGGTCACAATACAGCCACAAGGATAAGCAATTATGTAGATCATATAACAAACAGTTTCACCTTTACAAGTCATGAACACAAATCTACCATGTCAGCAATTTCAGACCAAAACTACTAAACAAGGATCATAAACCGCATTCAAGAACATGTAATCAACACCATATAATTCGTTAGAACCCTTACGTGCAAGAAATTATTCCTAATCATAATGAGATATATCTTGTATAAAACCAATACCCTGGTCTGGTTTCATGGTGTAAACAAAGTCTACAAACAAGTGATTAATCAAGAAATAGTTACCATCCCACTAACCACAGATTCATTATCCAAGATAATCAAACATAATCAGGAACTCAACATCAATGAAACATTCATTATATAATCATGAAGATTCAACAAGAAAAAGTACTAAGTTTCATACAAATAAGATTACAACATAAAGATTATTCAAGAAACAAGTTCATTACTACTATTACATAAACTACATTAAACATAAACTAACATCAGCTCATAACTTGCAAAATGATCAGAATACATGTTTTAAGAACAAGGAATCGAACCATAAAAAGCAAGGAATTGATGGGTTGGATCGGTTATGCTTCCACTCGATCTTGGTACTTCAAATGGGTCTGATCAGGACTGCTTCGTAACCTAGAAATCGCCCAGAAACATGGAGAAAAACCCAACACTTGAACCAGTAGCGAATGCTGCTATTTATAGAAGAAATTCTGATCGGCACGTCGTGCCACAGGTGCTTGTCGGGTGACGTCAGTTTCAGCGATCCCGAGTCAGCCAAGTGGACTAGTGGACAAGTTGCTTAGGTCAGCATATCGGCACGGTAGTGCCGCTCATCAGAATTGTTGGTTAGAAAGCTTGATTTGGCATTGACACGGTCGTGCAGCCCGAGACACAGTTGGCACTTCTAGTCGCACTGGCAGTGCTTCCGAGGTCGCTTGATCGGCACGGTAGTGCCGCTGGTGGCACGATCGTGCCACACTTGGCAGTTCATCAGATTTTTGCCATTTTTATCAGAAATGCATCATAATTTGTCCGTTTTCATCAGAATTTTCCTTTATGCTCTGTTTAAGACCTGAAAATATAAAAGTACCGGATTTGGCACCTAAACGTTGTGTTTTCGGTAAAAAATGCTTAAAACAGAAGTGTTTTGGGGTATAAAAACATGTATAATTTAACGTATATCAATATACTATTAAACTTGTATGCTCACCTTTACACTATGTGTATTGACCACTATTTTAACGTATGTGACAGGTGTTTGAGATGCTAGGATGCTTTTATGTGGAACCAAGTTAGGAAGAGTCTAGAAATAAACAATTTAAATTCTAAGTTGTCGAAACAATTTATTCGTCTATGAGATATCTATATATCTGTAATAACTGCTTTACTTTGATGAGTTATGGTATGGGACATAATGTTAATTATCTGGTAAATTAGTTGTTATGGATTTCTCTTGGACAATCTGTTTCGCTCAGTGTCGCGCCCCGATGTTTCTGCCATCGGTTGGGGTGTGACACAATGAAGGAGCCATTTCTGCCTAGCGCTGGATAGAAAAGATAGAAGCAGTCTTAAAAATAAGTAAATGTGCAGATGAAGATAAGATCATGCTTGCTTCTAATCTTTTTAAGAATGCAGCCTTAGAGAGGTGGAATACTATTCTCTAGTCTAGAGGAAGTGACAGAGTTTATAACATGAAATGGAACAACTTTAAGGAGATAGTAGAAAGGAAATTTTGTCCTCCTCATGAAAAAGAACATATTGCCAATAAGTTCTTAAATCTTAGAATGACTGGGGTAGATTGTAGGGATTTATACTACCATATTCTTCGAATATGCAAGGATAGTACCAACCCTAGCCTCACTAGAACCAGTATTAATCTCCCGTTACATCTGGGGATTAATCAGTGAAATCAGACATGTAGTCAAGGCAGCTAGACCACAAACCATAGAAGAGGGGGTAGAACTTTCCAACACTCTGACCGATGAATTGGTACGTACGCAAGAGGAAAACCGGAACAATAATCTAGCTCAAGAGATTACCCAAGAATTTTGTTGTGGTAATTCCTACCATGGAAAAGGACCAAGTTCTTCCTCTTCACCCAACTGCAAGTATTGCAAAAGGAAGCACTCAGGGAGATGCTCGATATACTGCAACTTTTGCAAAATATCTGGACATAAGGAAGAAGATTGTAGGAAGAAAGTTAGCAATAGAATATGCTACAATTGTGGAGAAGTTGGTCATATTAAACTGAACTGTCTGAAACTAGCTCTAGCGACAACCAACAAAGCTAAGGCAACCGAAGGACCCAAGAAGAATGCCAGAGCATTCGTTCTGACAGCCGAAGAAGCCAAGATGAATCCAGATGTGATCGCTGGTACGTTTTTAGTTAATGATGTTTATGCTAGAGTATTATTTGACTCTGGTGCAAACCAAAGTTTTATCAATACTTTTTTCTGCAAACTTCTCAATCAACCATTAACTAAACTTCAACAAGACTGTCTGGTGGATTTGGCGAATGGGGATTCTATCAAGATAAGCGAAATCCTACAAGGAGCAAGGATAGAAATTTTAAACCATAACTTTACTGGTAATCTTTTTCCAGTGAATCTAGCCGGATTCGATGTCGTACTTGGAATGGATTAGTTGGTAGCCAATCATGCCAGTATTTTATGTGATCAAAAGTTGGTACAAGTAAGTGCACCAATGGTGAAAAGATCACAATTAAAGGAGACAAGCCAACCAGATCAACAAAATTCATCTCTGCGATGAAAGCTGCAAGTTATGCAAGGAAATGAGGAATGGTGTATATGATTTCAGTAATCACTAACACTAAGGAAAAAGAATTAAAAGATATTCCCTTAGTATCTAAATTCTCAAACATTTTTCCAGAAGAATTACCTGGATTACCGCCAGATCGAGAGGTTGAATTTAGAATTCGCCTAATACCAGGAATGACACCGATTTCCGAAGCACCATATCGACTAGCACCAACGGAGATGCATGAATTGAAGAAACAACTTGACGAGTTACTAGAGAAAGGTTTTATACAGCCTAGCTCATCGTTATGGGGAACACCAGTGTTATTTGTCAAAAAGAAGGACGGATCGATGCGTATGTGCATTGATTACCGAGAACTGAATAAGGTTACAATTAAAAATCGGTACCCACTACCGAGAATCGATGACCTATTCGATCAACTTCAAGGAGCTCGATTTTTTTCTAAGATCGACTTACGCTCAATATATCATCAATTGAAAGTACAGGAAGAGAACATTCCTAAAACTGCTTTCAGAACAAGGTACGGTCATTATGAATTTACAGTCATGCCATTTAGTTTAAGCAATGCCCCAGCCGCATTTATGGACATGATGAACATGATATGCAAACCATACCTGGATAAATTCATAATTGTCTTTATAGATGATATTCTAATTTACTCTAAGAGTAAGGAGGATCATGCGGAAACATTTGTATTTACTTCTGACATTGTTGAGAAAAGAAAAACTTTATGCTAAATTCTCAATATGTGAATTCGGGTTGCAAGAAGTGCAATTCCTTGGACATCTGGTTAATCATGTGGATCCCACAAAAATCGAGGCGATTACCAAATGGAAAGTCCCTGAGTCACCTACGGAAATAAGAAGTTTTCTTGGACTGGCTGGATATTATAGATTTTTATTCAAGATTTCTCTAGAATAGTCATTCCATTAACCAAACTGACTTGCAAATCTGTTAAGTTCGAATGGGGACCAAAACAAGAGGAAGCATTTAGGATTTTGATACAAAAGTTTACCAGCGCACCCATACTCGTGTTGCCTGAAGGAACTGAAGACTTTGTAGTCTATTGTGACGATTCTAAGTTAGGATTTGGATGTGTGTTGATGCAACGTCGAAAGGTAATAGCTTATGCCTCTAGACAGCTTAAGAAACATGAAGAGAATTATACAACCCATGATCTAGAGTTGGGAGCCATAATTTTTGCCCTTAAGATTTGGAGACACTATTGTTATGGTAGTAAGTTTGTTTTATTTACAGATCATAAGAGTTTAAGATATGTCTTCGGACAAAAGGAATTAAACATGAGGCAAAGACGTTGGATTGAAATTCTTAGTGATTATGATTGTAATATCCAGTATCATGTAGGAAAAGCTAATGTAGTAGCTGATACTTTAAGTAAAAAGTATCATGAAAAGCCAAAATGAGTACGCTCTCTCAGACTAAACCTGCAGATAAATTTAAATGAGCAAATTAGAAAAATACAGGAGACAACAATCAAGGTCGATACTGAAGGTTTAAAAGGAATGATTAAGGAATTAGAAAAAAGGAGCAGATGGAATTTGGAGATTCCATAAGAAAAGGATCTGGATACCTATTCAAGGAAACCTAAGGAACCGAATTCTAGAAGAAGCCCATAAGTCTAAGTATACGATGCATCCTGGAAGTGACAAGATGTATCAAGACTTATGGAAGAATTTTTGGTTGATAGGAATGAAAAATGATATAGGAAATTTATGTTGCTAAATGTCTAACATGTTCACATGTTAAAGCTAAACACCGGAAAACCTTCAGGATTACTACAACAATTGTAAATGGGAATTGATAACAATGGAATTTGTTACCAAATTACCCAAGACATGAAAAGGTCATGATACAATCTGGGTGATTGTAGACAGATTAACCAAATCTGCTCAGTTCTTACCTATGAAGGAAACTTTCAGTATGAAACAGTTAGCCAAGTTATATGTAAATGAAATAGTTTCATTACATGGGATTCCTTTATCTACTGTGTCTGACAGAGACAGCCGTTTTACTTCTCATTTTTGGACAAGTTTCCAAAAAGCAATGGGAAGCAAATTAAATCTAAGCACAGCTTATCATCCTCAAACGGACGGGAAAAGCGAAAGGACAATTCAGACAATGGAAGATATGCTTAGAGCCTGTGTAATTAATTTTGGAGGAAATTGGGAAGATCACTTACCTCTCATAGATAACATCAATGCTACATCATTTGAAGCATTCTATGGACGAAAATGTCGAACCCCAGTCTGTTGGGTAGAAATTGGAGAAAAGGAACTATCTGGACCTAAGATTGTACAAGAAACAACGGAAAAAACTATTCTAGTTAAGGAAAGACTAAAAGCAGCGCCAGATCGTCAAAAGGGTTATGCAGATAACATACGAAAAACTTTGGAATTTCAAGTTGGAGACAAGGTATTATTAAAAGTTTCTCCATGGAAAGGAGTGGTTAGATATGTTAAAAGAGGAAAGCTAAGCCCAAGGTAGGTTGGACCTTTTGAGATTATCAAGAGAATAGGGCTCGTAGCTTATCAGCTACAATTGCCAAAGGAAGTGGCAGTAATACATGATGTATTTCATGTATGTAACCTCAAGAAGTGCTTAGCAGACAAATCTTTGGTAATACCTCTTCAGGACGTAGAGTTAATAAGAAACTTAAGTTTGTGCAGAAGCCACTTCAGATTGAAGATAGAAAAATCAAGAATCTCAAACACAAGAGATTAGTTCTGGTCAAAGTAAAATGGGATTCAAAAAGTGGACCAGAATACACATGGGAGTTAGAGTCAGAAATGCAACGGAAATATCCATACCTATTCCAGTGAATCTCGAGGACGAGATTTAATACAAGGTGGGGAGGATATAACAACCCTCAAAAACACCCTAATATACCTCATATACGCATAACCGGGCCCGTATAACCTTAAGTTTATTAAAATCAAATAAAATATTGATTTTGTGTGGCTCACAGGCCCCGACCAATCAGAGGAAGACCTCTCGCGGGGCGCGAGAGGCCATTGCTTGCTTGTCACTTGTGATGCCACGTGTCCCCTTCGTGTCGAGTCTATGGTGCAAATACAATAGCTCAATATTATACCCCTAAAACACGAAGCTCTGCCCCGTTGTAAGTATTTTAACCCATATCACTAATTCGTTACCCTACCCGATTGATCTAGGGCCCCGTAACGCATGTCGAGGATCTGCCTGACTAAGTTTGTTGGGGTTCTGTCTCGTGTTGTATGGAAAATGTGATTTGGGTTATTTTACTAACACGTGTGCTTGGGTTGTTTTACTAACACGTGTGCATTGTATGTTTTTAATAGAAAATAATCAAGAAAATCAATAGGAAGTTGTAGAAATACATAAGTCTACAATGTGAGTCATTCTCTTTTTCTACCAAACTATGTTCCAAAATCTCAAATATTTTCAATTATACTTTCAGTGATTGAGTCTTTGTATTCTACAATTTCTGCCAGTATGTGGGGTTTTGTATACACTACTAGTCAAGCGTTACTATTGGACAAATAGTTAGCCAACAGTAATATGACCACAGTCATGGAACTGCTAACATGACAAATACTAAATGAGTAATTGAGTAGATATAAACATTGTAATCGCTCTCATTACTGTAAAGTTATAAAAGCTTAGTTGATTAAACTGGGATGCACTCGCCAGTATTCTTGCTAATAAAATATTTTTAAAACGCGTTTCAGGTAACCTGATGTGAAAGCGATTAGAAGCCAGCTATAGAGCACTGAAGGCATAAAGAAAGTGACTATAAAAGTTACCTAAATAAAAGTTTATGTTTTCAGCAACTAGGGTTTATCCCTATAAATGTATTATGAATAAACATGGGTTTATCCCATTTGTTTATTAAAAAAAATTGGTGTTTTGAAACTCTAAATTTTATTTCCTAACTACGATCCTGATGTTCTCATTTCTGCTGCCAAATTAACAAACACCGATACCACCAGCTGTTGTTCGCGGCTCCCGTTCCCAGGGTAGGGGTCGGGGGTTGTGACATACTTCAACTTTTAAATAGTTGTTATAAGCTTTGAGCAATCATCATGCCTTGAGCGAGCGTTTAGTGTTTTGAAAGGTAAGCGTATAATTGATCGACTGGTGCGTATAATTAGACAACTGAAATGGGGAGCGTGGTGTACGCGTGTATCATATTGCACAATATGATCATAAACGATGAGGGGCACGCAATATCACCAGACTACGTTATGGACCCTCCGATACAGGTACTCGTTAATGAGGATTTTCAATTGGAGTTGCGAAATGAAGACACCCACTTTCAAATGTGACATGATATAACAGAACATGTTGGTGGTTTGTCCAATTACCCAATTCAGACGAAGAGTAGTTTTTATTTCAGTTTTTAAATTTGAGCATTCATTTTTCATGTTGTTTGAAAAAAAAAAGTTATGGAATGTAATGGGAGTGGCAAGTGTGATAAGTGACCACGCCTACAGCACCACCCCGTGGAGGGTCATGGAGATGGCATGGGGTGATGGCGTGGGATCTTCACCCGACATGAGGCAATTATTGATGGTGACTTTGCGGTGTGTGGTTTGTTGTTGTTGTTTGATAGGTTTGGTGATTGGTGTGTTTTTTTTTATTGATTTTTATTATTTTTAACAAATAAATAGGTGGGTCCCAAAAAAACACACTCACAACCACCTTGTGCTTTTAGGGGCTTAAAAAGCAAAGTCTTTTTGCTGAAGTGACAATCACATGTCGTCCCATGCCCTATTCCCTTTCAAGCCCCTTCCATTCCGAGTAGTCTTAATTAGTGGGTGGATCATTGACCCTCCTTCTCTCTACATTAATTGTTTAATGATGGATGTGGGTGATGTGAAGGATCATCACGACACACCATAGGGCGGTGATTGAGGATGATGAAGTGGAAGATGGTTATGGCAGGGCCGACCCGAAGGGGGGGGGGGACGACTTAGGTCCAAAACCCTTTGGGGGCACGAAATATTTTGTTTGTTTTAATGAATTTTATGCTGTAACATTAGGATATAGAATTACTAAACCGAAAAAGGTCATGGTGAAGCACTTGGGTTAGTGGTTTGAAGCTCTCTTTAATATCAAGAAGACTCAGGTTCGAATCCTGGTGAATTTACTTTTGTTTTTCTTTTTGGTTGTTATCTCTTTATTAAATGCAAATGACATTAATCGACAAATTTTGTCAAGTTACATTAAATGAAAATGAGAATCATTTATTAGTTCAAAATGATTATTTAAACGAATTCTTAAATTATTATTCCACCTACAATTAGCTTTGCATGTTTCAAATTATATTTTTTATGAGAAAAGACTTATTTTGTTTTTACATTTAACTCAATGTATTTTCTAAAAAGATTGGATAGGTTACGGTGGTTAAGATGATTTTAAATGACGATTTTTAATATTTACAACGTAACTTTTCTCTATTTTCTGAATACACTCTTACAACGTTTGTTTTTCAATTTCCCAATGTGCAAATGCGCTTGTGATGTGTTTTTTGTTTACGTTTCCACATAAAAAAGGTCTGGCGCAACATGCCCACATATTTAAAACTTTTTACATATAGAGAGAGTTAAATGACATTTTAGTCCCTGTGATTTGGGCAATTTTGTCAGTTTAGTCCAAATGTTTGAAACATTGCCATTTTAGTCCAAATAGTTTCATGCATTGCCATTTTATTCCATTGGGCTTCCTCCTTCCAATTTCTATATTAGCTAGAAGGGTAATTCGATCATTTTACATGGTCGACTTGCCCTTCTTGTCACACCCCAACCGATGGCGGAAACATCGGGGCATGGCACTGAGCGAAACAGATTGTCCATGAGTATCCATAACAACTATTCATTACCAGATAATTAAACGTCATGTCCCATACCACAACATATCCAAATAAAAACAGTTATTACAAATAATTGTCTCAAAACAAAGACTGTTCCGACGAATCAGATTTAAGCATGACATAACTAGACCCCTAGCCTGATTCACCAAAGCACAACAATTCCCTAGTATCCTAAGCACCTGTCACATACGTTAAAATAGCGGTCAATACACATAGTGTAAAGGTGAGCATACAAGTTTAATAGTAATATTAGAGTTGGAAATCGTTTACGCATAACCAACATGTAACATGTATAGTGCGAAGCTAGTAAGTTATCGACAATGAAATATGCACAGACTAGACTGCGAGTTGTAGAATGCGCAACACATATCACCAATGTGACACGTGAAGAGGTAACCTTAACAACCCCCGTCCACGACAGGTGCTGAGTCCAAACAAATAGTACTATCGTTGCTAAGGCGTCAGGCAACAATCACTGTGTTAACATAACATACAAGCATTCATCGAGTAACACGTATCATGCAGTAATGGTTAGCGTATAAATAGTGTTTGCGTTGTGTGATCGATGTGATTTAGAATAAGTAACGTATGTAACACCCAAAAGTGCATAAGGCAAAAAGGGATCGAGTATACTCACAGCGATGGTAATGGATTGAAGGGAGCGCTAGAGTGATTAGCCTGAACAGTTAATGATAGCATAAGCGAAGAGCGGTGCGTAAAACGGTAAAAAGCGACCAAGTGTCGAATGGCAATCCGATCGGATGTCAATCCGTTCGGATGGTTATCCGATCGGATGGCCATTCGATTGGATTGGCATTCGTTGGTAAAGATGTGTTAGTGTATGATGGCTTTGAAGTTTTTATTGTAGCATTTTGAAAACAGAGATGTATCTCTACCCTTCAGGTCGATCGATTGAACGGCCGCTCGATCAGATAGCGACCCGATTGACTAGACACTTAGTGAGAACAAGTTCACAGTAGGATGGTTACTCGATCGGATGGCAATCCGATCGGATAGCATTCCGCTGGAAGCTGTTGCTCTTTGAAAATGATCAAGTACCAAAGTTCCAAATGTCACATGATCGGGTGGTCGTTCGATCGGATGGCAATCCGATCGGACGGCAATCCATTCGACGTTCAGTCCTTCGAAAACTTGGAAATGATTAAGTGTTTGGAAACTCAAGTGCAATCCGACCGGATTGCAGTTCGATCGGATGGCAATCCGTCCCATGAATCCAATCGTTTTGGCACTTGTTTATTTGAAACTTTGTGGTTTATTCGAGACGGTTTGACAACGTGCTAAACAACAGAAACCCCATCTTGACCCAAGTGATCCGATCGAACAGGAATCACCCTAGTCCGAGCAGTCAACTGTTCAAGACGGTGGTTCATGCTAAAATCGAAATAAGTTGTCCCTTGGATAGAATTCAGATCTTGGACCAACTCACCACTAAGAAAGAGTAGGAGGTCGGAACGAGCTCCGATTCTATAGGTTTTGAGTGCATTGAGCGTAAAAGAATTGAAAGTAAGTGGAAAAACCATCTTTCAATCCTTTTAACCATGAATATGTGTAGATCTATGCGAAAACATTGTTTAATCTTGTGGAAATCCTTCAGATCTAAGTTGTTCTTGGTGGAATGAAGCCAAACCTTGAAGTTCATAAGAACTCCATGATGACATCACGCTAGAACACCTCACATCCGGTGATTTCACGGTTAAAAGTTAAGATTCAAAAGTGAAAAAGATGAAGGAGTGTGTGTAGATCATAGAAGTACAAGATTTAGGTTGAAAACATATAAGAATTGCGAGAAATCAAGAGAAAATAGAGCTTGAGCATGGCTGGTCGAGTGAGGAGCTGTCACATCATAAATGATGTGACAGGAGGGTATTTATAGGGTTTCCCAAGATGGAAAGTGCAGAACTATCGGATTGATCACCGATCGGATGGAAGTCCGATCGGATGGCAACTCGATCGGATGGCAATCCGATCGGTTGGCCACTCGATCCAGGTGTCCGGCGATGGGTTTTGTCGTTTCGATTCGCGTGTTGAGCGTTGCGATTGGATTTGGGTGAGCGATGCGATAGTATTACCCAATAGTCACACAAATAACCTAACTACTATATCTAACAAACAATTACTATAAATAACTTGCGTTTAGCGTTTGCGATTAGATACCGATTGCGATAGAATTTTGATTGCGATTGCGATAACGATTAACACCTCAACATAAACATAACATGCACAAGTAACACATAAAAGCACACACACGTAAAACAATATCCAGAATACATAACTCGAGTTGCGAATGCGAGAGCGATTTGCGATAAGTCGATTAGCGATAAATATGAGATTAAACCTCGATTATTAATAGATACTCCACATAATACAACTAAAACAAGTAAATAATAGAATTCGATTACAAGTGAAAAGTACGATTTGCTAGTCAAGCAAGGAGTGACAGGTCGAAATTAGCAATCTTTTCTTCCTTTGACTTTGACTTGTACTTTGACTTTCCAAAAAGTGGGTTGTTACAGCCTCCCCTACTTTAGGAAATTTCATCCCGAAATTTAAGAAGTAGGCGTAACAAACAGTTGCGGGTACTTCGCCTTCATGTCGCTTTCACGTTCCCAGGTGAACTCGACGCCTCATTTTCCTTCCCAGCTAACCTTCACAATGGGAATGCATGAGCGTCTGAGCACCTTGGTTTCTCGGCCCATGATCTCGACAGGCTTTTCCATGAAGTGTAATGTTTCGTCCACTTGTAAATCCTCGAGAGGGACGTGTAATTCCTGGTCGGCCAAGCACTTTCTGAGGTTCGAAACGTGGAAAGTCGGGTGGACGTTACTTAGTTCCTCTGGTAGTTCGAGTCTGTAGGCCACTTTTCCAATTCTTTCCAGAATTTTAAAGGGTTCAACATATCGAGGCGCGAGCTTTCCTTTCTTGCCGAATCTGATCACCCCCTTCCAAGGTGCAACCTTTAGGAGTACGTGATCGCCAACGTCAAATTCAAGGGGCTTGCGGCGTCTATCAGCGTAACTTTTCTGTCGACTCCGAGCTTTCAATACATTATCTCGAATTTGGAGGACTTTGTCAGTTGTTTCTTGCAACAGCTTGGGACCGGTGATTTGCGTGTCTTCGATCTCGTGCCACACAATAGGCGATCGATATTTCCTTCCGTATAATGCCTCAAATGGTGCCATTTGTATGCTAGAATGATAACTGTTATTGTATGACAATTCGACCAAAGGTAAGTGCGCGTCCCAATTACCACCAAAAGCTATGACACACGAGCAAAGCATGTCTTCAAGGGTGTGAATCATTCTTTCAGTCTGACCGTCGGTTTGGGGATGGAAAGCGGTACTTAGATTAAGAGTAGTACCGAGTGCAGATTGAAACGTTTCCCAAAGACACGAGGTAAACCGACCATTGCGGTCAGAGATGATGTCACAAGGCGTCCCGTGTCGACAAATGATCTCGTCGGTGTAGATTCGGGATAATTTTTCTACCTTAAAGTCTTCTCGTATCGGCAGGAAGTGAGCTGACTTGGTCAAACGGTCAACTACAACCCAAATTCTATCATGACCTGATTGAGTACGCGGAAGTTTCGTTATGAAGTCCATAGCTATACTCTCCCATTTCCACATCGGGATTTCGGGTTGAACAAGTAAACCAGAGGGTCTTTGATGCTCAGCCTTGACCTTGGAACAAGTCAGGCACTTCGAAACATAGATAGCGATATCCTTCTTCATGCCCGTCCACCAATACTTGTAGCGCATGTCCTGGTACATCTTGTCAGGACCAGGATGAATAGAATATCGAGATTTATGGGCTTCGTCCATCAGAAGTTGTCGCAAATCCGTACGCTTGGGAATCCAAATTCGGTCCAAATAGTGAAAATTACCATTCGATTTATTTTCGAGTTGGGCACCATCGTTTAGAATCCTTTCCTTCTTCAAAGTTCGTTCGGTAAAACAAGCATGCTGCGCGTCACGTATGAGATTTTCGAGATGATGCTGGGCTTGGGAATTACGAACGCTAGGTAAATAGCTTCGGCGATTAAGGGCATCGGCAACGATGTTTGCTTTGCCTGGATGGTAGCGAACCTCACAGTCGTAATCGTTGAGCAGTTCTACCCGCCGGCGTTGACGCATGTTCAATTCCTTTTGGTCAAAGATATGCTGCAGGCTCCTATGATCGGTGAAGATCGTACACTTGGTACTATAAAGGTAGTGTCGCCAGATCTTTAACGTAAAAAAGCTGCGCCAAGCTCGAGGTCGTGTGTGGCATAGTTCTTCTCGTGGATCTTGAGCTGTCGAGAAGCGTACGCGATAACCTTGTCTCGTTGCATAAGAACATAACCAAGACCGAGGTTCGAGGCATCGCAGTAGACTACGAAATCATCGTTTCCGTCGGGCAGTGAGAGCACGGGAGCATTGCAAAGCATAGCTTTGAGAGTTTGAAAGGCTTCCTCCAGTTTAATTCCCCAAACAAAAGGTTTATCCTTATGCGTAAGAGAGGTAAGCGGCACTGCGATCTTAGAGAAACCTTTGATTAAACGGCGATAATAGCCTGCCAGTCCGAGAAAAGAGCGGACTTCAGACGGATTCTTGGGTGTAACTCATCTCTTAACAACTTTGATTTTCACAGGGTCAACGTGGATACCTTGACTATTGACAATGTGACCCAAGAATTGGACCTCCTCCAGCCAGAATTCGCACTAGGGGAATTTGGCATAGAGACGCTTTCCCTAGAGTAGCTCAAGAACCAAACGTAGATGTTGCGAGTGTTCGGCATCTGACTTGGAATATATCAGGATATCGTCGATGAATACGATTATGAAGCGGTCAAGAAAGGGTTTGCACACTCGATTCATTAGATCCACGAAGACTGCGAGAGCGTTACTCAAACCAAAAGGCATGATAACAATGACCATAGCGGGTTCAAAAAGCGGTTTTGGGTATATCCTCCTCTTGAATGCGTAATTGATGATAGCCTAAGCGTAGATCGATCTTCGAAAAACACGTAGCACCTTAAAGCTGATCAAACAAATCATCGATTCGAGGCAAGGGATAGCGATTCTTGATTGTTAACTTATTCAACTCCCTATAGTCGATGTACATCCGAAACAAACCATCCTTCTTTTTGATGAAAAGGACAGGCACGCCCCATGGAGAGGTGCCAGGGAGAATAAAGCCTTTTTCAAGAAGTTCTTGGAGCTGACTCGAGAGTTTGCGCATTTCAGAAGGAGCGAGACGATAAGGCGCCTTAGCAACAGGATTTGCTCCAGGAATGAGGTCGATTCGGAAATCGATATCACGAGTGGGAGGTAACCGGGTAAATCATCAGGAAATACGTTAGGGAATTCACAAACAACGGGAACGTCTTACACCTCTGGGTTTCCTTTCTTTTCCTTCTCCGCTACTACGATGTGTGCCAAGAAAGCTTGGTATTCCTTTCGTAGATACTTACTAGCCTGGACACATGACATGATTTTAAGACCTTTCGAAGGAGTTTCACCATACACACAAAGTAGATCACCATTAGCGAGCAAGAAACGAATCATCTTATCGAAGCAAACAACTTCAGCACGATTTTCGCGAAGAAAATCCATGCCTACTATGATGTCAAAACTACCGAGCTACATTAGAATAAGATTGATAGGGAAGACGTGATTGTTGAGTTCAAGCGTACAATCACGTAGAACAGAATTGACACCGATGGTTCTTCCGGTGGCAACTTCAACATCGAACGTCGAGGGGAGATGAGCGTGCTTACAATTAAGGAGCTTTTCGAATTCAAACGATACAAAATAGTTATCGGCTCCAGTATCAAATAAACACGTAGCATATATACCATTCACAAGGAACGTACCATTGAACACATTGTTGTCTGCTTGATCCTGACGGGCGTTAATGTTGAAAGCACGTCCGCGGGCTACTGGTTGTTGCTGCTGTTGCTGAGGCTGCTGCTGTTGTGGATCTTGCTTGACCACTAGGTTCGGGCACATATTTGCGAAGTGGTTGGGATCACCACATGCATAGCAAGCTCTAGCATTGATCGCGGGTGCAGGAGCCGCTTGATGGCCTTGAGGAGCAATAAGTAGAGCTTGTTGAGCTGGAGCTTGACCTTGGGTTGGAGCTGGGGTTTAACATGGACCTGTACAGTAGTTGGCAGTGAAATGGCTGTACATGTTGCAATGCACACAGTATCTGCAACCGATTCCCACAGGATGGTGATAGGTACAAGTAGGGGCAAGCCGGGTGAGGACCAGTATACGCACGCTTTACCGGTGGTGCGTTGGTGACCGTGCTGCTACTTGGCGGTGTTGAGATTGTGGTGGGGCTGGTACTATTTGGAGCGGAGCTTCAGTAATCGCACAGTTCTTGTTGCTGGAACTGCTGTTGTTCTTCCTCTTTCAGCATGAGAGCTTCGAGGATTGTGGTGCGGCGGTGGTTTTAGCAGTTGGAGCAGGGGTAACTTGATGCAGATTCTTGGAGGTTTTATCCCAGTAACCAGACTTGACTTGTTTGCCGTTGATCTCAGTAGCGAGTAAAAAGGTTTCCTCAGTTGTTGTCGTCTTTGCAGCTTGAACGAAATCAGCCACGCAATCCGGAAGAGCACGGATATACTTCTTGATGGTAATTTCAGGCGTGGTAACTTAGTTAGGACAGATTATGCTTAGCTGCTTGAAGCGAGCAGTCAAACCAGCGTTGTCTCCATCTTTCTGCTTGATATGCCAGAACTCGTCCTCCAGCTTTTGGCGCTCATGGGGAGGGCAAAACTCTTGCATCATGACGTCCTTCAACTCTTCCCATGTCAGACTGTAAGCTGCATCATTTCCGCACTTGTTTCTCTCAGTCGTCCACCAATCCAGAGTTCGGGATTGGAAGACGCTAGTGGCGTTAAGGGTACAGGATTGGAACACACTAGTGGCGCAGGGTGACTTCGATAGAATCAAACCATTGGAACATGGCTGTAGGCCCATATTCACTGGTAAATTCTTTCGGGCCGCGGGCTTTGAACTGCTTGAAGCTAAAAGCAGCTTTAGGAGCATCAGTCCTGGACTCTTCAGAAGACTTTCTAGCATTTTCATTCAGCTCACTAACAATCTAGGGGATAACTTTCGCTATTTGCTTAGCGACGAGGGCGGCGATGCGTTTGTCATCATGATTGCGGCGAGCTGAACGGGAATGGAATGATCCGAATGACCACATTGTCTGCAACAGACAGCACCATAGGATTCAAAACGCTATACGATTTTAATCAACCCTAGTATAGACTCGCGCTCAGCTCTAAACTATAGCATATAAAGCTCAGGAACACGATCAATCACATAAGCACATAAGCATATAAACACAAAAGCACATAAGCACGTAAGGCACAGAAGCACGTAAGGCACAGAAACACATAAGGCAGTCAGAACATAGAAACCATACTATATTTTGCACGTATTCACCTGTCCTTCACAGCACGTATAATGATTAACTATAACGATTGCGATTAGCGAGTACACATCGAGTAGCATAGCGAGTCGTATAGCACGCGATTTGTTATCGTGGTGTGAATTGTGTGTGTTTTGGCAGAGCGAGAAACATGGAATCAAAATCATCTGTACCACCATACTGTTTATCTCAAAACGCTAACAGATCACCATATAAGTCACATAAATTCCACATAAAATCGATCATAAAAGCGATATATCACAGAGTTAGCTGCTGCGGATTCCAGAATCGAAACTCACGAAATCGAGGAGAGATCGTCTCGGGTATATGTTAACATTGACTACCCAAAGAGGTTCGACTATTCACAAAGACTTCAAGTGCACAATTTGGCCTTCGGGACTGTGCTCTTGCTTCAATTTGAGCGATCGACACGCATCCTTTCAGTCATAGTGTGACCTCTAGTCGTTGGAGTCCGTCAAGACTTTGGTGAGAGTTTTGTAAAACCACATTAGAGAGTAGAACGAGTCATCAAGGTTTGGGTTTCACCCCTAACTTAGCGACATTCCTATATGTGTGATGAAATCATGAGATAGATAAGGAGATATGCGTCGAAGTATGGATTTCACTCCTATTTCAACGCAATTTCTCTTGTTTATAGTAAAAATAGCAATTCGAACGAGTGATCTGGTCGAGAGTTTGCAGTTTTCACACCTAATCTTAACCAAATAATCCGTTTGTGTGTATCTCTAGCTTTAGGAAAGGCTGATTTTTGCGCAGAACTGTAGTTATGCGATGTTCGCGCAAGTGTGTAGTGTATAGTGAGTGTGAGCGAGAAATAGCGAATAAGCTCGTACAAACCCACACTGGGTATGCACAAGTCGGTCTTGTTGGTACTTAGACTATAGACTAGGTCGTTTCTAAGACGTCGACCCGGACTAGGTCGAGTCTTGCCTAATTCCCTATAGTTATGGCTCTGATACCAATCTGTCACATCCCAACCGATGGCGAAAACATCGAGTCATGGCACTGAGTGAAACAGATTGTCCATGAGTATCCATAACAACTATTCATTACCAGATAATTAAACGTCATGTCCCATACCACAACATATCCAAATAAAAACAGTTATTACAAATAATTGTCTCAAAGCAAGACTGTTCCGACGACTCATATTTAAGCGTGACATAACTAGACCCCTAGCTTGATTCACCAAAGCACAACAATTCCCTAGCATCATAAGCACCTGTCACATACGTTAAAATAGCGGTCAATACACATAATGTAAAGGTGAGCATACAAGTTTAATAGTAATAATAGAGTTCGAAATCATTTAGGCATAACCAGCATGTAACATGTATAGTGTGAAGCTAGTAAGATATCGACAATGAAATATGCACAGACTAGACTGTGAGTTGTAGAATGCGCAACACATATCACCACTGTGACACGTGAAGAGGTAACCTTAACAACCCCCATCCACGACAGGTGCTGAGTCCAAACAAATAGTACTATCGTTGCTAAGGCGTCAGGAAATAATCACTGTGTTAACATAACATACAAGCATTCATCGAGTAACACGTATCATGCAGTAATGGTCAGCGTATAAATAGTGTTTGCGTTGTATGATCGATGTGATTTAGAATAAGTAACATATGTAACACCCAAAAGTGCATAAGGCAAAAAGGGATCGAGTATACTCACAGCGATGGTAATGGATTGAAGGGAGCGCTAGAGTGATTAGCCTGAACAGTTAACGGTAGCATAAGAGAAGAGCGGTGTGTAAAATGGTAAAAAGTGACCAAGTGTCGAATGGTAATCCGATCGGATGGCCAGTCGATCGGATGTCAATCCATTCGAATGGTCATCCGATCGGATGGCCATTCGATTGGATTGGCATTCGTTGGTAAAGATGTGTTTGTGTACGATGGCTTCGAAGTTTTCATTGTAGCATTTTGAAAACAGAGAAGTATCTCTACCATTCAGGTCGATCGATCGAACGACCCTTCGATCAGATAGCGATCCGATTGACTAGACACTTAGTGAGAACAAGTTCACTGCAGGTTGGTTACTCGATCGGATGGCAATCCGATCGAATAGCATTCTGCTGGAAGTTGTTGCTCTTTGAAAATGATCAAGTACCAAAGTTCCAAATGTCACATGATCGGGTGGTCGTTCGATCGGACGCAATTCATTCGACGTTCAGTCCTTCAAAAACTTGGAAATGATTAAGTGTTTGGAAACTAAAGTGCAATCCGACCGGATTGCAGTTCGATCGGATGGCAATCCGATCGGACGGCAATCGGTCCCACGAATCCAATCGTTTTGGCACTTGTTTATTTGAAAGTTTGCGGTTTGTTCGAGATGGTTTGACAGCGTGCTAAACAACAGAAACCCCATCTTGACCCAAGTGACCCGATCGAACAAGAATCACTCTAGTTCGATCAGTCAACTGTTCGAGACGGTGGTTCATGCTTAACCCGTAATCAGTTGTCCCTTGGATAGAATTCAGATCTTGGACCAACTCACCACTAAGAAAGAGTAGGAGGTCGGAACGAGCTTTGATTCTATCGGTTTTGAGTGCATTGAGCGTAAAAGAGTTGAAAGAAAGTGGAAAAACCATCTTTCAATCCTTTTAACCATGAATACGTGTAGATCTATGCGAAAACAGTGTTGAATCTTGTGGTAATCCTTCAGATCTAAGTTGTTCTTGGTGGAATGAAGCCAAACCTTGAAGTTCATTAGAACTCCATGATGACATCACCCTAGAACACCTCAAATCCGGTTATTTCACGGTTAAAAGTTAAGATTCTGTCACACCCGGATATTTCCACGTGACGTAGTTGATATCATCATAGACAAGTGATCACAGTTTAATGCACAACGGAAGTCTAAAAGTAATATTACTAACCGAATTGAAAGTATAATAAAATATTATACAAACGGTCGATAAGTGGATCCACAGGCGGATCTAAAACATAAAGTAAATATTGTTCAACAGACTTAAAGTATTAAGAGCTTGCAAGACTCTTTAACTAATACTCAGGAGCTTCCAGCCCATTTCGTGTAGTACCTGCACTTAATCTTTTTGAAAAATACGTCAATTTACACTGGTAAATACAATTAACTGACTCTTTTGAAAAATTTTAAGCAAATTGATTTAAATGCACATGGTACAAATATTCTTTTTAACTTCCATTATGCCCAAAATGAAATTAAAATCAATTTAAGCCCCGAAAGGGTATTTTGGTCATTTTAAAGTTTATAAAAGAGGTTTAATAGAAAACTAAGGTTCTGGTCTAAAATATTCAGTGAAAACATTTATTTTATGTTGTTATATCAGCAAGATATCATACATATATGTGTTTAATCATTTATGGCCAAATTATGCATCGTAGGGGCATTTTGGTCATTTCACATAAGCTTTTAAGGTTAACTTTGGAAATCTGAGTTCAAGACTTATACTTACTGTTAAAGTATAAAAATTTGTTTTTAAAATCACTAGATAACAAGTCTTAGGGGCTAAATATGGTTTTAAACCATACTATGCGCCTAATTCGCATAAAAGTCGATATTTGATATGTTTAAGGAAATCTGAGATTTTGATCAGTCTCAACTACTTAAAATATTTTATTTATTATATGAAATCAGAAGAAAAAGGTTTGACACGTAAATGATGTGTAAAACTCATTTTGTTAGCGAAAAGAGCATTATCGTCAATTACCGAGTCCATGCAAGAACTCTATGTTATGGTCAGTATAAAATTTTATAAAAATTTCCAAAAATCCCCAAATATTATATCATAACAGTGGGTATCAAATTTGCTACCAAAAATCGGGTTTATATGTGATTTATGCCGAAAATACATTTTAATTAACAAAAAGCTTTCGTTTTACGATATCTTGCATAACTTTTATTTTAGACCATAAACTGATGTCAATTTTTTGGGACATACTTATATATCAGAAATGAAGGTTTTTGTCCTCTCACATTTTCAAAAATCTCGTTTTTATATCAATAGGGTAAAATGGTCAATTTTAAGCATTTAATGGAAACATGCAATGAACTAAGATTTCTAAGGGACCATGTAGTATGACCTCAGAAGGTTATACTAACCTATAATATGGTCCTAAAGGAACCCTATGGCATATCTAAACTAAACTAAATCGGGTCAGAACTGAAAGTCAAAGCAAAAGTCTACTTTTACGACTTTCGGTTGCGAACCGAGCCTAATACTCAGAATTGTCGGGTTGAACATGCCTAAACGTGTTCTTATATTATTTACCAAGTTGTTTAAGTGATAACATGTATTTTATATCTTCTACATTATCAGTTATGGGTTATTTTGCAAAAACTGACTCGTTTGACTTTTCTGTTAAGTAGTTTGACCCTACAATTGACTGAGATAACGTGACAATTAGAAGGTGCCCTTTTAAGGGTGTAACACCTACATAATTACCAACACATAGCCACTTTCAATTCGAATAATGGCTGGACCGTTAGTGATTAATCACAAAGTCAAAGCGTAATTACGATATCTTTGACTTTCGGTCATTACACTAATGAAAACTTAACAATAGAGGCTAAGAACACTTACAATAGTCCTTGGCACAAAAATTCAACTAGAGAAAGATAACTAGATATCCAGGATGCTTCAGAGATCAATTGAGAGCTTTAGAGTATTGAGAGTATGAGAAATTTGAACTTGTGCAAATGAAAGAACAACTCCAAGCCCCTATTTATACTACAAGAGGTCATCACCAGATCAATCTAGGTGTTTTGTGTTGTTTTCAGATGCTAGCTGGTGTCCAGGTGGTTTTAAAATACCAGCAAATAGTCCCTTGTTTCGAATTAAGGCATGCAAAGGTGAAGAAATGGCAGAACCTCCACCTGTGCATGGATTATGCCCAGATCAGGCCGTCGCGTCACGCGACAGTAGAGGATTGTGGGTTTGGCGCGACGCCACCATGAGGGTAACCAGCAAAACAAGTTTCAAACATGGCAGTTTCAGCCCCTGGACCTTTTAAAACGTAATAACTTTCATTTCAGGCAATTTTAACCCATAAAATTTATATTTTGATGATCCTTAGAATATAACCAAACATCGTTAGGTCCGGTTTCGTTAAACGGTAACCGAAAACACAAGTTTTGCCTTGTTGACGCTTTTAACCCTTTATTTACGAAAGTTAACGTATTAAATATCAAACGATATCGAAACGTCGTGAATTTTTCGTCACGTGATCTTGAGAGTATAATTAATCGTTACAAAGCTTCGGGTTCGTTAAAAGATCACTAAGAGGTATTAATTTAACATGTTGACATGTTTAACCCTCTCGTCTTGTAAACTTTCACTTTCTTTCACAAACGGCTTCATACGTTTCACAATTCTTTCGTTTAAGGGTATAAACATCATGTAGAGTTATTGAAAGGTATGGTTTTCAAATGTTGACACATTGGATCCTTTCACATACATACTTTCTTCGTTTATCAACTTTAGTCCCTCAAAATCAATTTATTACACGTTTAGAGTTCATGACACGTGTCGTTACTATATTGGCCATGATTTTCCGAGGTGTTACATCCTCACCCCCTTAAAAGAAATCTCGAACTCGAGATTTACTGAAATAAATGAGGGTATTTCTGTTTCATCGTGGATTCAACTTCCCACGTGTATTCTGGGCCTCTACGGGTATCCCATTTCACTTTTACGATCATCACATGCTTTCTTCGAAGCTTCTTAACCTGTCGATCCTCGATCGACAAAGGTTTTTCAACGAACTTCAAGCATTCATCTATCTGCACATCCTTATGAGACATTACTAGCGATTCATCGGCTACATTTCTTTAAATTGCAGATGTGGAACACATTATGTATCCCACTGAGCTCTTCGGGTAGATTCAGCTTATGGGCTACGCTTCCGACACATTCGATGATCTCGAATGATCCTATGTACCTTGGGCTCAGCTTGCCTTTTTTGCCAAAACGCATCACCCCTTTCCATGGTGACACCTTGAGTAGCACTTTATCACCAACTTCAAACTTTAGAGGTTTGCGCCTCATATCAACATAACTTTTCTGCCTATCCCTGGAAGCTTTCAGACGATCTCAGATTTGGACAATCTTATCCGTCGTCTCGAGGACTATATCAGGTCTCTACAGTTGGGTTTCTCCAACCTCCGTCCAACAAACTGGCATTCTGCACTTCCTTCCGTACAAGGCCTCAAAAGGCGCTACTTGAATGCTCGAATGATAACTATTATTGTACGAAAATTCAAACAAAGGAAGATGGTCGTCCCAACTTCCACCCAAATCAATAACACAAGCCCTGAGCATATCCTCAAGCGTTTGAATCGTACGCTCGCTTTGGCCATCTGTCTGAGGATGATAAGCAGTGCTAAAATTTAAACGAGTGCCTAAAGATTGCTGAAAGCTTTTCCAAAAAATGAGATGTGTATCTTGTATCCCTATCAGAGATAATAGATACTGACACACCGTGGAGAGATACTATCTCATCCACGTATAGCTGAGCTAGCTTGTCGGAGCTGTGTGTTTCTTTAATAGGCAAGAAGTGAGCTGATTTGGTCAGCCTGTCGTATCATTCCCCTATTTCGTCTTTGGTAACTTGGTGATAAAATCCATAGTTACCATTTCCCATTTCCAAGTGGGAAGTTCAGGCTGTTGTAGTAACCCTGACGGCTTTTGATGCTCGGCTTTAACCTGTGCGCACGTCAGACATTTAGCCATATAAGTGGCTATATATTTCTTCAAACCTATCCACCAATAATATGCCTTTAAATCCTGGTACATCTTATCACTGCCTGGATGGACTGAATATTTTGAACTATGAGCTTCTTGAAAAATCACATCTCTTAGTCCTCCATGGATTAGAACCCAGATTCGACCATTTAATCTAAGGATTCCATCCATGCCATATGATAATTGATCAGCAGTTACGCCTAACTTCTCATTTGGGAAGTTAGATTCTAAAATAGCTTCCTTTTGAGCGGCAAACAACCTTTCATTCAAGTTGTTCTTTAATTCAATGCTTTTGGCATTGATCCTAATAGGTTTGATCCTTTCCTTCTTGCTCAAAGCATCAGCGACTACATTTGCCTTGCTAGGATGATATCGGATTTCACAATCATAATCGTTTAATGTTTCCATCCATCGGCATTGTCTCAGGTTAAGATCCTTCTGATTAAACAGATGTTGAAGGCTCTTATGATCAGAATAGATCACGCACTTTGTTCCATATAGATAGTGCCTCCAAAGTTTTAGTGCAAATACAACGGCACCCAATTCCAAATCATGGGTGGTGTAGTTCTTTTCGTGCACTTTTAATTAATGGGATGCATAGGCAATGACCTTGCCTCTCTGCATGAGCACACAACCCATACCTGTGTGCGATGCGTCGCAATAAACCACAAACTCTTCGACTCCTTCTGGCAATGTCAACACAGGAGCATTGCTTAATTTCTTTTTAAGAATCTCAAAGGATTCTTGTTGCTTGGGACCCCAGTCAAACTTGACATTCTTGCGAGTTAACGAATTTAGAGGTGCAGCAATCCTTGAAAAATTTTCAATGAAACGTTTGTAGTATCCTGCTAGACCCAAGAAACTGCGAATTTCTGTAGGCGTTTTAGGCGCTTGCCAATTCATAATCGCTTCAATCTTAGTGGGATCCACCTGGATACCACGCTCGCTTACCACATGTCCAAGAAACTGGACTTCACGAAGCCAAAACTCACATTTGGAAAACTTAGCGTAGAGCTTCTCTTGCTGCAGAAGTTTGAGGATACACCGGAGATGTCTTTCATGATCAGCTTGACTCTTTGAATAAATAAGTATGTCATCAATAAAGACAATGACAAAATTGTCTAGATACGGCTTGCAAACACGATTCATGAGATCCATGAATGCTGCAGGTGCATTAGTGAGCCCGAAAGGCATCACCAAGAACTCGTAGTGACCATATCGTGTTCTGAACGCGGTCTTGTGCACATCTTCAGTTCTGACCTTCAACTAATGATATCCTGATCTTAGATCGATCTTGGAAAAGTAACTTGCTCCTTGAAGCTGATCGAACAAATCGTCGATCCTGGGCAATGGATACCTATTCTTGATTGTAACTTTGTTCAGCTCGCGATAATCAATGCATAGACGCATTGAGCCATCTTTCTTCTTTACAAATAGAATGGGCGCTCCCCAAGGAGATGAGCTTGGTTGAATAAAACCTTTCTCTAACAAATCATCCAATTGTGTTCTTAATTCCTTCATTTCTGTTGGTGCCAACCGATAAGGTGCCCTTGCAATAGGTGCTGCTTCAGGAATAATATCGATCCTGAATTCTACTTGTCTGTCTGGGAGTAAACCAGGTAACTCTTCAGGAAAAACGTCTAGATAATCAAAAATAACAGGAATGTCTTCTATCTTTTGCCTTGGCTCATCAACGGTCACCTGTACCATACCTTTCTTCAAACATTTCGATGCCTTAAGCATAGATACTTGTTTAGGCAATCCATACTGTGTATCTCCTTGAATTGTAAGTGGCTCACCATAAGGAGTCTTAATGATAACTTGTTTCTTGTTACAGACAATTTGAGTCTGGTTGCGTGATAACCAATCCATGCCTACTACTATATCGAATCCTGCCAATTTCAACGGAAGCAAGGACAGCGGAAAAGAATGATTCCTAATGGATATAAAACATCCATCTAAGATTCTCGAAGCAGTCTCTATGGTACCATCGGCCAATTCTCCTTCGTACTTTATGTTTAGAGTTTTAACAGGCAGATTTAACAATTTACAAAATTTATTGTCTACAAAAGACTTATCTGCACCAAAATCAAACAAAACTCTGGCATATACATCGTTGATAAGGAAAGTACTTGTTATAACATTATCGTTCTGTACTGCTTCCTGTGCATTCATCTGGAAGACTCGAGCATTTGTCTTCTTGACCTCTTCAGGTTTCTTTGCAAATTTGGGGCAGTTGGTCTTGATATGCCCCTTCTCATTACAACCATAACAGGTTGCGTCCTTCATCTTCTTACAATCCAAAGTTCTATGTTCTTTGGACTTGCAGATCCCACAAACTTTAGGCTGTAAATGCGATTGCGACTGTGATTCGAACCTACACTTTCCAAAATGGTTTTTCTTGAAGACCTTACACTTGGGCTTCTCCCCTGTCTGTTGGGTATCCTTTCTAAACCCAGAACAATTCTTATGCTCAAAGTTTCCCTTTCTTTTCTTGTCAGAGCGACGTGAGCTCTCATCTTCCCGTTTCCTCTTTCCTTCAACAGAGGTCCTAATCGACCTTTGCCTAATCACATCAAGCGTGAGAGATAGAGATAAATCCACCACGGACCTAAAGGAGGTAAGTCTGGAAGCTTTAACGTTTCCTTTTATTTCTGGGGCCAGGCCTCCAATGAAGCGCGCTATGCGCTTAGGTTCAGGTGTAACCAAATAGGGAACAAGTCTGGACATAGTGTTAAAGCTCGTGAGATAAGCTTGGCAATCCAAATTCTTCATGACCAGAGTTAAGAAGTCTGTTTCAATCTTTTCTACCTCATGCTGGGGACATAAGTTATCCTTGATCAATGCTATAAATTGTTCTCAAGACATGTTATAAAGTGGGATTTTCCCTGTGGCTTGAACCAACGATCTCCACCAAGCCAATGCTTCTCCTTTAAATGATTGTGAAACAAACTTCATAATATCCTGTTCCGCACAACCACTGATATCAACCACAGTATCCATCTCATTAAGCCATGTCATACAGTCAATGGCTCCATTTTCTCCTGTGAAGTCCCTTGGCTTGCAAGAGATGAAGTATTTGTAGGAGCAAGTCTTGACACGTGGCTCCTGATTAAGCACAATCTGTTTGGATGTGAGACTCCTCTGATACTACGAGTGACGAGAATTATCTTTATTTGACTCATGTGTTTTAGAAGGGGGCTTACTATGAGCCACAGATTGAATCTTTGTACCAGTATTACTCGGTTCCTTGAACTGTCTGTCAATAGCTCTAGTAACATTATTGTCTATCAATGCTTGAAGATCTGCACCAGCTACATTTATTCTGGTGGTGTCATTTCTCTCCCTTGGATGACTGTTAACCTCTTCTGATTCAGACATGCTGAAGCTGGATTGCTAAAAAAACAAATTGATAATGGTTTGTTTAGAGGTTTATTATGGAATCATCATTTTTGATGATTCATTAACCATGGTAAACATAGACCATAGTGGTTAATTTATTATCAGGTTTATTTTAAAATTTACCTTATAATTAATCCCAGTCATAAATTATTAGGGATATTAATGTTGGCACAAAAGGCCTAGTCACGAGGACAAGCCATGATCTTACAAGATCGAGGCATTAAGGTTTGAACATAGTTCATCACCCTTCTTGACAGGGAGTCATAGACTACAACTGCCATTTGTCTTTAAAGGACAGTAAGTATGGCCCGCAGGCACTTCATCACTAATGGATGTTTACATCATCAAGAAGAATCCAACATAAGGATGACTAGTGTGACTTTATCGAATCACATTTTCCAAGAGTGCTAACACGTTCTCAGGTGTTAACAAGGATTTATTATCTTAAAAAGGTTTTACCATCATGGCCATGTTTAAATGACATATAGGCTAGGTTATACCTTTAAGATTTTCTTTTAACATTTTATTGGCAGATCAAATTAAAATGGAAGTGATATTTTGATTTGTTTTATATAGTACATGCTTATGTATAATGACAAATAAGAATTTAAAAATAAAGATTCCGTAAATGTCTTAAGGAGTACAATAGTTTTTCCCTAAACGGGACTTTAAAGAAATAACATTGTCCACGCAGGGACAGAAACAAGAAAGACAAGTTCACGCAGGGACCAAATACATAAATAAAATGTCCACATGGGGACTTAATTGAAAATAAAATTACAAAAAAAATAAATAAGGATTTTTAATAATCCATCTTCTTCTTCCCCTTTATTAGGTTTGCCAAACCCTTTAGTAGACCACGGCGGCTCCTACGTTCCTCGTCTACCCTTTGCTCCACCTCGTGCAACCGTTGGAGGATTTCTTGCTGCTGCGGTGGTTGAATTTGTGGCGGCTGCGGCGGTTGTTGCTGCTGAGGTTGAGGAGGTGGTGGGTATTGATACCCATATGTTGGGTACCCAGTTGGGTACGTAGCTGGAAAGGGTCCAGGGTAGAGAGCATTGTAGTTTGCTGCCTCGAGGTACGGGTTAACGGCAGGGGCATTGTTGTAATTGTAACACGAATAAGCTGGCTACTCGTACGGGTTGTACCCAGCTGCACCTGGGTAAGATGGGATTGGGTTTTCATAACCCATGTGTGGTGTTGGTGCGACTGGCGCAGAGTCAACTTCAGAAACTGGGTTTGAAGGCCCACCCATTTGCGGGTCTTCATACAGCGGCGGGTAGTGGCTGTTGCTGGAGTGTTGGGGGGTGCTGAAGTGAAATCCCCCACGCACGGACATCCGTGCCCCTCTTCTTCTCCTCGGTGGTTCAGGAGGCAATTGTTGCTCTGGCGCTGGTGGTGGCGGTGGCGGTGGCGTGACCGCCTGAAAATGCGGGTCCTCAGAAGAGACCTGTTGGTGTGGTAGTGAGTTGTGGTGAGGGGGAGTGTACTCCCACTTGTATGTAGCCCATCTTTTAGCAAAAATATCAGGGCCCCTGTAAGGCGAACCATGAAAAGATGATCCGCTAGAAATATCAATTGGATGCATCGGCATCCCAGTCGGTGGTAGCTCGGGATTTGGATCCTCGTCCATCTCCATAACCTGCATCTCAGGATAATGATCAGCTGGTCCCAAAGGGTTTTGACCCTCTGGTTCTTCTATCTGGTTCACCGGGTTGAACCGGCTTTGAAAATAAGGGGTCGGGTTCTGGAAAGAGCGGTATGAACCCGATCATTGCTGAGGAATGTAAGAGTGGTGAGAATCATTGGGCTCGTCCTCCTGTTGAGGCCCAAAGGAATGGTGATAGGATGGTGAGGAACTGAGCGAGACAGAGCGTCTCGCAGGCTCGAGGTATGTCCTCCAATCTTCGGGAGGACTTGATTCGAATGATGTGGATGGTGTACGCCGGTGAGATGGCCCGGCTTCATGGTCGTTCCTAGCAGTCATTGGAGTTTTTCCTCTTCCTCCTCGGCCTCTCACTCTTGGTGGCATTTTTGCTTTTGAACCTGTCAAAACAAAAGAAACAACAAAAGACAAAAACAATTAAGATTAGGATTAATCCTAAGTCCTTTGCCTAGACTCGGAAGTCAAGGAATGTGTAACTGTGTCATTGAGATTAAACACAAAAGGCTAGTGTTTAATTCACTCAATGTTGGCTCTGATACCAACCTGTCACACCCCGATATTTCCACGTATTACCGGTGGGCCCGGTGGGGAGTATCATGACGTACTTGATATCATCATAGACAAGTGATCACATATTAATGCACAGCGGAAGTCTAAAAGTAATATTACAAACCGAATTGAAAGTATAATAAAATATTACACAAACGGTCGATAAGTGGATCCACAGGCGGATCTAAAACATAAAGTAAATATTGTTCAACAGACTTAAAGTATTAAGAGCTTGCAAGACTCTTTAACTAATACTCTGGAGCTTCCAGCCCATTTCGTGTAGTACATTGATGCGTGTGAAGTGTTATATATATTAGGTGTATATTTTAAGCCCCTTTAACACTTATTTTAGCCAAGTTTTAAATTTATAAAACACGATATTTTACTAACACTAAACACACATATGGGCAAGTGCACCCATCGTGAGCGTAGTATAGCGTTGGCAAGATACCGAGGTCGTCCAAGGACACAAGAGCTTTTAGTACCGGTTTATCCTCAACGTCTAATCAAAATAAAAAGTTTAGAAAAAATGTTTTTAACTAAGAAAAATAAAAACTAACTAAATGCTGAAAAATAAAATAAAAAGAAAAACAGATAGACAAGATGAATCACTTGGTTCCGACTCGTATCTAGTGTAACCTTTGATTATTTCCGCACTTTTGCACATAATTAAGAGATTATCTTAGTTATTGTAGTAGGCCCCTCTTTTGAAGGTGACGTTACCCTCACCCTAGTAGTTTGAGTCAGCAAGGATACAATCCTAAAAGGGTGGATTATTGGAAGATAATTAATTAAGTTATTAATGCAAATTATGGTAGGCCCCTCTTTTGGAGGTGACGTTACCCTCGACTAAGTAGTCTGAGTCAGCAAGGATACAGTCCTAAATAGCCGGGTTATAGTATTAATAGTAGTTAACTTATGAGGGGATCAAAGAGTTTGGACCCCCGCCATCCAATACCGTGAAGTATTGAAGGAGGTCTTACTAAATTTGACCCAGGTCCATTGCAGGACCTCTAAACGCTGAACAATGGCAAGACCTTTACCAAACCGTTCCCTTAACCCCCGACCAGGTAGCCAACATACCTCCATATAGACCGTGGAGATATGAATGGTGAAAATCTTTTATTTTATATAGACAGTAAAATAATGCCAAGACACCACGGACAAACGATAAGGAAAGATCACCTTCAACATAAGCAACTAGTTATTAAAGTCATTAATACAAAACCAAGTAAAAAGTGCAAAAGATTAGAAATAAAAAGTATTACACTAGACACTTTGTCTTCACCAAGTGATATAAGAGACTTAGGAAAACATGGCCTTGATTGTTAAGAACTCTTACGATCAATCTTGGATCCCGAGACGACTCACACACTCTATGATGGACAATGGATGATGGTGGTGGATGATGGTGTTATGGTGGTGGTGGGTGGTGGGTGAAGTGTGAGAGAGGTGGTGTGACAAGGGATGGTTTGAGCTTGAGCCAAGCACTTCTATTTATAGGCTGAACAGAAGCTCGGGCACGGCCCTGTGTCCACATCCTCTCTTTCTTCATTTAATGCAGTTTTGTCTTATTAGTTGACCACGCCCCCGTGTCCGCTGAGCACGACCCCGTGTGCAGAAGAATCTTTGTACTATGAAGATTTGTCTGGATTGTGCGAATCTTATAGTTGACCACGGCCCTGTGTCCGCTGAGCACGGCCCCATGGTGGGCAATAGAAGCTTCTACCACTTTGTCTTTTCTGCTAACACTTGGGCACACCCCCATGCCGGCTGAGCACGGGGCGTGTTCAGGCTTCTGATCTCTTGTTTTGCTTGGGAAGATGCTGTCGTGGGGTCGGGCATGCCATGTCTTGTTCCTATTCTTGTATTTATGTTAGATTTTGATGTCTTTTTGCTTCTTTTGTTAATTTGAGCTCATTTAATCCTGAAAATACAAAAGGAAGACAAAAGCACACTTTTTCCAACATTAGTACTAAAAAATGGTTAGTTTTATGCCTCATTTGATGAAATTTATATGTTACATTTTGAACACATCAAATACCCCCACACTTGAATCTTTGCTTGTCCTCAAGCAAAACTCTTTAATATGTGGCTATTTACACTCCCAAATGGAATGGGTAGAGAAGAAGGTTTTTGGGCTTGTCGTAGAGTGTCGGGATTTCCAAGATTCTTTATTTAGCTTTATTTTTATTCATTTACAATCCTATTCGTCATGATTTATTTAAAACTTTTCATAAGATAAATTACTTATTAGGGCATAACATGCCTCTTTAAAATTCTATTTATATACAAGTTCACATACCTCACGGGGATCACTCAACACTCGGCCGAAAATGTATTTTTGTGGATCACTCGAGAGCGGCATGGAACTTACTCCTACCATAGGCTTGTCAAGCGATCAATCCTCCTCCTTTTTAACTTATATACCTTTGTAAATATAAAGAGGACTTTGCGGGTTAAGGGTCAGGCTTGGGTTAAAGGTAGGTGGTTGGGTTGGTGGTTAGTGGTTAGTAGAAAAAGGGCGAAAAGCGTAACAAGTGTCGGTTTTCATATGACTTTCTATTTTTGCAACTTTATTTTTGATGAAGCTATTTATTCAAACAAAGTTATTTTTGATGAACTTGTTTGTTTATTTTCTTTTGCTTCATCATCAACAAATTTTTTTTTTTTTTGAAAAGTCATATGAAGAACCGAACTTGTTACTAAAACAAATGGTTAAAAATGAAAAAAAGTTTTGGTGGGTAAAAAGGGTGTTTGGTTTGGGTTATGAAATGAAAAGGTTTAGGCTCAAAGGGGCTAACTAAGGGGATTTTGGGTAGGTGATAAAAAAAAGAAAAATAATGGTGTAGAAATAAAAAGGGTTAGTCCTAATGCCTCCATCATTTACTTACTCGGGTTTAAGTTGGTAAGGATTGGGAATGTATCGTCATGGCAAGTTCTAGAGTCGTAAGAACCAAGCGGCTATTCACACAAGAAACGAAAATGAGCATTTAATAAAATGATATGTAAGTGTTTGCTCAATAAAGGCTCAAAACTCATTTTTGTGGGAATGGGTTTTTTTTATGTGATCAAGTATATATATAATTAAATTTTAACTAAGTTTGTCATGCATTTTCATAATTTTCTTATGTTGGTTCTTTTTATCACGACGCTATCGGTTGTAAATTTGTAAAAAATATAACCTTTTTGAGAACTTGAATTTCCCGAGTTAAACCTAGACAAGTAAAAAAAATGAAAATTTTTGAAAAAATTTGGGGTGATTAGCAATTCCAATAGAGTTTTGTGTAAGGCTTGTATTTAGGACTTGCAGGATTCAAGGTTTTAGCATCCCCCCCCCCCCCACACTTAAATTACACATTGTCCTCAATGTGTCCCAAAAATAAGTTTTTAGGTTGATTGAATGCGTAAAAAGGTGTAAAAAGCAAAAATTTTGTGTTACTGGGCGCTAAACACGGCCCCGTGTTGTCCGGGCACGGCCCCGTGTTCAAGTGCCAGTAACCAAATTAAAACAAGAGAAACAGAAGTCTGGACACGGGGACGTGTTGGGTGAACACGGCCCGTGTCCAGTTACCTGAACTGGGTCTTTTTCTGCAGACTGTGCAGCACGGGGCCGTGTCGGGTGGACACGGCCCGTGCCGAGCTTACTGTAAACGAAGAAATTTGTCGGACGGTTCTGTTTTCCCGCATGGAGTGCTGGTTCAAGTTTCCCTTGCATCCTTTTCCATCTCGAGTGTGTTTTATTTCTGAAAATTAAAACTAACTAGAAAACAAGAAAATTAATCTAAACTAAACTAAGGATAGTTCCGTGGAATGCCTCCATGGTGCGCCACGTTTATAAGGGTCCTTGGCTAGACCCAAAGCCTGGTCACATGTTACCCAAGTGGGATGTATTGCATCCCATATTACACAGTCGGAGAGCGTCATCCAAGCTTGAGTCCATGAGCTTCATGTAGTTGACCGGGTCTTCTTCCTCTGTCTTCTTTCCACATTCAAACTTCACTTCCTCGTCCCCAAACTTCAATGTTAACGTTCCGTCATTCATATCCACCACTGCTTGGGCGGTGGCTAGAAATGGCCTCCCGAGAATGAGAGGGACATCGTTGTCTTCTTCCATGTCTAGGATGACAAAGTCAGTTGGAAAAACGAAGTTGTCAACCTTGACCAGTAGATTTTCAGCGACACCTTGTGGAAATTTGACAGACCTGTCGGCTAGTTGTATGCTCATCTTTGTAGGGCTAGTTGCTCCTAGGCCGAGTCGTTTGAACATTGATGTGGGCATGAGGTTAATCCTAGCCCCAAGATCGGCTAATGCATTACGAACGGGGGACTTCCCAATCGAGCAAGGAATTGTGAAGCTCCCGGGATCGATTTTCTTTTGTGGAAGTTTGTTGAGTACTAAAGCGGAGCATTCTTCACCTAAGTTAACTAATTGCAATGATTCAATTTTCCTTTTGTGAGTGAGGAAATCCCTCATGAATTTTGCATATTTAGGCATTTGGGTTAGGACCTCAATAAAAGGAATATTGACATGCAATTGTTTTAGTAAACTTTCGAACTTTGCGAATTGCTCATTGGTCTTTTGACGAGTTAACCTACCGGGGTACGGAATTGGAGGGGTCTTGGTGGGCTCTTGATTTGGTGAGGAAGCCTTTTCTAGTTGAGGTGTAGGTGAAGTCGTGCTTTGGCGTTGACCTCCTTCAACTGGCGGTAATGGGGCATCCTCGGGACCCACGGATCGGTTTCTCAATGTGATGAGGTGTACTTGTGCCTTTGGGTTGGTTTCGGTATTACTTGGTAACGCGCCTTGTGGTCTCTCGGAGAAATTTTGAGCTAGTTGATTTAATTGTTTTTCAACGTTTTGAATGCTAGCTTGTTGATTTCTAAAATGCGATTCCAATTGTTGAAATCGATTCGAGTTTTTCTTTTCGGTGTCGGAGATGAGGCGAGATATGGTATCTTCAAGCCTTTCTCTTCCACCTTGTTGTTGAGAGAAATTTTGTGGTTGTTGAAAATTAGTTCGTTGGTTTTGTTGGTTACTACTATTGCCGGGATCTCTCCAACCAAGATTTGGGTGATTACGCCATCCTTGGTTATAGGTACCCGTTGGAGGACCCGACGGCCAAGGTCTATTATCAATGTAGTTTACCGTTTCTGCTTGTTCATCTAATTCTTTCATACAACTCCAATTTTCATGTGACCCACCACACCCTTCACAAGCCATAACCGAGGCCGTTTTTGTCATTTCTAACTTTTTGATTTTTGAAGAGAGGGTCTCGATTTGGGCTTGTAAAGAAGTGCTTTCATCAACCTTATGGGCGCCCAGGGCAATAGATTTATTACCTCGGGGAGTGTGCCATTGAAAATTGGTTTGAGCAATTTCCTCAATTTGATTATATATTTCATTTGGGCGACGATTACCTAAAAGTCCCTCGGAGCTTGAATCAAGTGTTTGTCTTGTGTGTGGCAACAACCCATTGTAGAAAGTGGATACTTGTTGCCATACCGCTAGACCGTGATAAGGACACTTTCTTAGAAGCTCCTTGAACCTTTCCCAAGTTTCATATAAGGATTCCCCATCCTCTTGTGAGTAGGTATTAATTTTAGTCATTAGTTTAGCCGTTTTAGTAGGAGGGAAATACTTATATAGAAACTTTTGGGCTAGTTCATCCCAGGTGTTTACCGAGCCAACTGGGAGGGTGTTAAGCCAAGCTTTAGCTCGGTCTTTTAGTGAAAATGGAAACATCCTAAGGCGAATGGCGTCGTTTGATGCTCCATTGATCCGGAAAGTATCACATATTTCTAAGAAATTAGTAATATGTAGATGGGGATCCTCGTCCGCAAGCCCATGGAAGGTTGCGGAGTTTTGGAGCATTTGTATCAAATGCGGCCGAAGTTCGAAGTTGTTGGCTTCTACATTCAGTGCATTGATAGCGGCGCCGAGATTGCCTACGGTGGGCCGTAGGTAATCCATGAGGGTACGTTGGTCCGCCATTGGAAGTGGGTCCCCCGAAACTTTCTCTTGATTTTTAGCTTTAAGTCTTTTTCTGAGAAAGCGTTCGGGTTCTTCTAGAGGTCTTTTTATGTCCCTACTAGAACTGGAGCTCATGCACTGCGTAGGAGGTTCAAATGTGGCGCCTGGGTTCCAAGTCCTGCAATAAAAAACAGAAAAGAACGTTGGTCAGAATGTTCACCACGGCCCCGTGCTCGGTGAACACGGCCCGTGGTCAGAGATACAGTGATTGTTTTCTGGATTCCTGTTACTGGGAGTTGGACACGGCCCCGTGTTGCACCGACACGGCCCCGTGCTCAGCTATCTGTAACTCAGAAAATAAAAACTGCCAGTGATGATGCTAGGCACGGCCCTTGTCCGACAAGGCACGGCCCGTGCTGAGCTCTGCAGAAACAGAAAAACTAAAAAAAAATCCTAAAAAAAATTGAAAAATAAGAAAAACGATTAGGCCGTTGATTCGTAACTTTCTTAAAATCCTTGTGTCCCCGGCAACGGCGCCAAAAACTTGATGCGTGTGAAGTGTTATATATATTAGGTGTATATTTTAAGCCCCTTTAACACTTATTTTAGCCAAGTTTTAAATTTATAAAACACGATATTTTACTAACACTAAACACACATATGGGCAAGTGCACCCATCGTGAGCGTAGTATAGTGTTGGCAAGATACTGAGGTCGTCCAAGGACACAAGAGCTTTTAGTTAGGGGTGAGCAAGTTTAGGTCCGGACCGAAAATAACCGAGAACCGAACCGAAATATACCCAACCCGACCCGAACCTAAGTACCTAGGTATTTAGATCGGTTCCAATTTTTCATATAAAATAGGGTCGGGTCGGGTCGGTTCTCGGTTCTTTTCATGGTGAAACCCGACTTGGACCTTTGGACCGGAACCGACCCTATATTTAGGGTAGTGAATCGGTTCTGTATTTTATGTTTGATCGGTTCTCGGGTCGGGTCGGGTAATAGTCGGGTAGGGTCGGGTTTTTCCTTTTGCTCACCCCTACTTTTAGTACCGGTTTATCCTCAACGTCTAATCAAAATAAAAAGTTTAGAAAAAATGTTTTTAACTAAGAAAAATAAAAACTAACTAAATGCTGAAAAATAAAATAAAAAGAAAAACAGATAGACAAGATGAATCACTTGGTTCCGACTCGTATCTAGTGTAACCTTTGATTATTTCCGCACTTTTGCACATAATTAAGAGATTATCTTAGTTATTGTAGTAGGCCCCTCTTTTGAAGGTGACGTTACCCTCACCCCAGTAGTTTGAGTCAGCAAGGATACAATCCTAAAAGGGTGGAGTATTGGAAGATAATTAATTAAGTTATTAATGCAAATTATGGTAGGCCCCTCTTTTGGAGGTGACGTTACCCTCGACTAAGTAGTCTGAGTCAGCAGGGATACAGTCCTAAATAGCCGGGTTATAGTATTAATAGTAGTTAACTTATGAGGGGATCAAAGAGTTTGGACCCCCGCCATCCAATACCGTGAAGTATTGAAGGAGGTCCTACTAAATTTGACCCAGGTCCATTGCAGGACCTCTAAACGCTGAACAATGGCAAGACCTTTACCAAACCGTTCCCTTAACCCCCGACCAGGTAGCCAACATACCTCCATATAGACCGTGAAGATATGAATGGTGAAAATCTTTTATTTTATATAGATAGTAAAATAATGCCAAGACACCACGGACAAACGATACGGAAAGATCACCTTCAACATAAGCAACTAGTTATTAAAGTCATTAATACAAAACCAAGTAAAAAGTGCAAAAGATTAGAAATAAAAAGTATTACACTAGACACTTTGTCTTCCCCAAGTGATGTAAGAGACTTAGGCAAACATGGCCTTGATTTTCAAGAACTCTTACGATCAATCTTGGATCCCGAGACGACTCACACACTCTATGATGGACAATGGATGATGGTGGTGGATGATGGTGTTATGGTGGTGGTGGGTGGTGGGTGAAGTGTGAGAGAGGTGTTGTAACACCTGTGCCTCCACGGCCATCAAACAAATACTGTATCAATGAAATATTGTATTTCATACTTGAGACATGTACAAATATGTGTATCCTTTGCACATTATCAATTCTTGTTCGATTTCAAGCTTTAAATCGCTTTCTAGAAGGTTATACGCGCACTGATGCGTAAATATAACCCGTTTAATGCAACAAACGCTCCGGAATAGTGAAATAGGCTTAACATACCTTAAACAACCTTTACATAACTTAGAAATAAGTTTTAAAGGCTTTGGTGTGGCAAAAACAAGTTAATTCGCTTACAGGGACTAAACTTGACAAACTGCGAAAGTATGCCAATTTGAACTGTAACGAACATTCAGGAACATGACCATAAGTTAAACACACCTTAAATATCCTTTACATAGCTTAGAAATAGGCTTTGAGGGGTTCGGTATGCTAAAATAAACTTTTGGGGTCATTCCGGGACTAAAAGCGTCAAAAAAGTGCACAAGTTTGCATTTTCGCGCATAACTTACGTTCTGAATACATCCGGACATCCAAAAATTTATGTAAGCACTAAAATATTTTATTTTAGTGTTTGGCATAAGAAAAATCCATTCGTCACGCCATTTGGATTATTTTTCGTGCTTATGCGCATTCCGTCGTAATTAACCGAACAACGTAACCGTACGGCTAAACGAACCGAAACCCGAGATATTTTTGAACACATTTTAAGTTCCCTATATTTTAACTTCATTTTAGAGCTTTGAATTGGGGTTAACGGGGCTTAAACGTGTCAAAAAACGCATCGAAAACCAAGTTTTGAGGTTGCAGGGACTGAAACTGTAAATCTGCCAAGCTAGGTCCGTAAACAGGGGCCAGATGCAGCAAAACGTTTTTTTTCAGCTTTTAACAGCCCTTAACACTCTCCAAAGGTCAAGTGCCAAGTGTCAAACTCTTATGGTGGATGGCAAATGAGTTACCACAACTTTCCAACAAGTGTACGGCTTAGATCGTGCCCCCTTTTCCAAAATATGATCCTAACGGTGAACCGAAAACTATAAATACCCACCTCCACCCTTCACTTTTCCTCACAAGAATCTAATCTTATGTGCTCTAAGTTGAAACCTTTGTTTCATACCTGAGCTATTTTGATCTAGATTAGCATTCGGGGACCCTTCGTAAGTGTTCATTCGTTCTTTTATTGCTTTTCGAGTCCGAAAGTCAAACTTTGTTTGACTTTCTGCATTGACCAGTTTATGGTCAATGCGAAGTTCGTTTGAACTTCGCAACGTGATTGTAATCATGATGGTTATAGTCCCTTGTGACTATGCCTACTGATTACCACGTTGTCTAGGGTCGTAAGGGTAAGCGATCTAATAAATCGCTTATACCTTCGAACCCGACCCATTTGGTCGATCATTAGGATCCGACCAAACACATTTAGGTGACCATAGTATATAGGGAATAACCTTCCGAGGTTATACCTTATGGTCGCTTCGTTTAAGTAGTTGTATGATAGGTACTTTATATGCCTTAGGCAAATTACCAAAATACCCCTTTAATGCCAAAATTCGTTTTAAACGTATGTAACATAACTTTTGACATCTAAACTGATTTGACAACCATATTAGACATGTTAAGGCATATTTTACTTGTCATAGGACTAGTTAGGCGTTCCGAACGCGTTTTACGCGAACGACGCGTTAAAGTAGCATAATCTACCTAAACGGGTCGTAATGGGTCACAAACACTTAGGTTAAGTTTCGTTTTAGTATGTGGGCTTTGTTAAATCATATTACACGAGTCTCCATACTCGTTTGGTTTACGAACCCTCATTCTATCCGATCCTCCGATATTAGGTCCGGTTTATTAACATAGTTACCTATATTAGGTGCCGTTTGATTCCGTGATCTCTAGCATTGCTTGGTGGTTATCTTAGGACTTCTGAGCAATCTCAAGTGAGTACATAGACCCATCTTTTACTGTTTTCCAAACATTTTGGGGTGGAACACATGTGCCTACTTGTTACTTTCGTGCTTTCCATGTTTTCACATCATATACTTTCTATGTTCATTAGTACATTTATAGTACATGATTTCATTGTCTTACATTGAATTTTAGGCTATGTATGTCCATTTAGTTCATACTTAGTACATCGTTTCACATCACATCACATGCTATGTATGTTCATTTGTTGCATACTTAGTACAGTTGTTTTCATCACATGCTTACATTTTGATATGATATTTGGATTGTTTTGATGGATCAATATACATTCATTAACACCGATCACGCCGTTCGTTCGTTAGTAGGTAGTGGTACCATAGGAATTGACAACTCCTGTTCCTGACATCCTGGGTAGGTGGGGATGAAAGGAATGACCGAATTCGATATACATTTACAACAAGATAGACCTTTAATTTGTTTAAGGGTTTATCGCCACAGTCTCAAGGCTTGGATGTATGCATTCTCACAATACCGCATAGATATTTGTATCAGTATAGCATGCATTTCCACAAAACATAGCTTTGATTTAAACCGTGTTTTACTTCAATACTTTGTTGTTGTGCATATGGTTTAGTTGATATATTTCACTAGCCATACATATCATTTTGATTACACATTACATGATTTACATTTGACACATAAACATTATTGACATTGGTTACACATTACATGATTTACATCTGACACATAAACATTATTGACATTGGTTACACATTACATGATTTACATTTGACACATAAACATTATTGACATTGGATATACATTACATGATTTACATATTGACATAAACATTTTGACATATTCTTCAATACGTTTGGCAATTGTTTTAAACATAGACATCTTACATTGGTGGTTTGTTTGGGTAAGTGATTTGAGTAACGAGGCGTGTGTAATATGATACAAGCATGGTGGATACGCCGCTGGTACTTCCTATATATAAGTGATTGTATGGTATTACATATCGTAGCGTTATTTGAATCATTTCAATTTGGACATATAACATCTTATACAAATAACATACTTTTCACAATACATTGTTTTACAAACAAATTAAATTATACAAACTCATTTTTATATGGTTATTCATTTAACCATACATTATTCTCTTACTTATACATATCATCTGATCTTATCGTTTTTCAAATGATTTACAAGACAAATCAAATTACAAGGTTCATGACTAAACATTTTCTTAAACAATAAGTCATGAATCCTATTTTCATAAACCTATGTATCTCACAGGCATTTTTATGCTGACGTACCTATTTTCACATGTGTTTCAGGATATGATGCATAGGATTTGTCAAGATACACTTAGGCGGACTTGGGCCTTAGCGACAATAAAAGATGCAAGACTAGTTATTTATGTTATGTTTCTTTGATTGTCAAGACATTGTAACTACTTTACTCAATAAAACAATATTTCAATTTCCATGTGTTATGAAACAATGATTCTGTTACAACACTCCCCGACGTTTTCCGCCATGTTTGGTTGTTCTACGTGGTCGGGGTGTGACAGAAAAGTTGGTATCAGAGCTCATGGTTATAGGGAATTAGGTTATTAGTAATGCTTTGACCTAGTCTATAACCTTTCTAGGACCCTAACGTGAGTTTACTTACGTTTAGTCATAAAACAATACTGCCACCTATCCTTAGGCGACAACCACAACAAGAACATAAATTTCAAAACCGCTTTGAAAACTAATCATCTGTTCTAGGATGATGGATTACTAGGTTTTGAACCCTCTATTGTAAGGTTTTGAACCCTCTATTATATGGTTTTGAACCCCTTTGAATTTTCAAAAATCTCGTCAAAGTTTGGGTCGTATAATGTGAACACGTGCAAACTGGAAGAGTGAATGCCTGTACCCTGAGTTTTCTATCGAAGGCTAGAGTGTTCGTACAAATCCGCAGTATCGGACCAGTCACTTTTACCTGGAACGAAGGTTTTAATAACCTATTAGATTCCTAACGGGTCTTATTTAAGTTATGACTTTGACCGGTTAGTTTTAAAGGAAAGTTTACGGCACGAAACGCAAGATTAAGCGATGGCCGGATTGGAATGTGATTTAGACCCAACAAGTATGAAGACTTGTATAAAATGGGTAAACTAAATACATTCTGGATTTTGAAGTAAAAATGATAAGGTTTGACCCGTTTCGGTTAATTTATGCAAACTAGTTACATAAACCGTACTGAACGCGTATATGCATAAAGGGTAACCGAATGAGTCATGTACAGGTTCCATGAGTTTCTATGCTTAAAATATGTTGTGATATCACTAGGATATCTTCCATTATGCCCAAAACGAATTTAAAATCAATTTAAGCCCCGAAAGGGTATTTTGGTGATTTTAAAGTTTATAAAACAGGTTTAATAGCAAACTGAGGTGTTGGTCTAAAATGTTTAGTAAAAACATTTATTTTATGTTGTTATATCAGCAAGATATCATACATATATGTGTTTAATCATTTATGGCCAAATTATGCACCGTAGGGGCATTTTGGTCATTTCACATAAGCTTTTAAGGTTAAATTTGGAAATCTGAGTTCAAGACTTATACTTACTGTTAAAGTATAATAATTTATTTTTAAAATCAGTAGGTAACAAGTCTTAGGTGATAAATATGGTTTTAAACCATACTATGCACCTAATTCGCATAAAAGTCGAAATTTGATGACATTTGACGATATTTGATATGTTTAAGGAAATCTGAGATTTTGATCAGTCTCAACTGCTTAAAATATTTTATTTATCATATGAAATCAGTAGAAAAATGTTTGACATGTAAATGATGTGTAAAACTCATTTTATTAGCGAAAAGGGCATTATCGTCAATTACCGAGTCCATGCAAGAACTGTATGTTATAGTCAGTATAAAATTTGAAAAAAATTTCCAAAAATCCCCAAATATTATATCATAACAGTGGGTAGCAAGTTTGGTGCCAAAAATCAGGTTTATATGTGATTTATGCCGAAAATGCATTTTAATTAACAAAAAGCTTTCGTTTTACGATATCTTGCATAACTTTTATTTTAGTCCATAAACTGATGTAAAATTTTTAGGACATACTTATATATCAGAAATGAAGGTTTTTGTCCTCTCACATTTTCAAAAATCTCATTTTTATATCAAAAGGGCAAAATGATCAATTTTAAGCATTTAATGGAAACATGCAATGAACTAAGATTTCTAAGGGCTAACCTATAATATGGTCCTAAAGGAACCCTAAGGCATATCTAAACTAAACTAAATCGGGTCAGAACTGAAAGTCAAAGCAAAAGTCTACTTTTGCGACTTTCGGTTGCGAACCGAGCCTAATACTCAGAATTGTCGGGTTGAACATGCCTAAACGTGTTCTTATATTATTTACCAAGTTGTTTAAGTGATAAAATGTATTTTATATCTTCTACATTATCAGTTATGGGTTATTTTGCAAAAACTAACTCTTTTGACTTTTCTGTTAGGTAGTTTGACCCGACAATTAACTTAGATAACGTGACAATTATGAGGTGCCCTTTTAAGGGTTTAACACCTACATAATTACCAACACATAGCCACTTTCAATTCGAATAAAGGCTGGACCGTTAGTGATTAATCACAAAGTCAAAGCGTAATTATGATATCTTTGCCTTGTCATTACACTAATGAAAACTTAACTATAGAGGCTAAGAACACTTACAATAGTCCTTAGCACGAAAATTCAACTAGAGAAAGCTTCCTAGATATCCAGGATGCTTCAGAGATCAATTGAGAGCTTTAGAGTATTGAGAGTATGAGAAATTTGAACTTGTGCAAATGAAATAACAACTCCAAGCCCCCTATTTATACTACAAGAGGTCATCACCAGATCAATCCAGGTGTTTTGTGTTGTTTTCAGATGCTAACAGGTGTCCAGGTGGTTTTAAAATACCAGCAAATAGTCCCTTGTTTCGAATGAAGGCATGCAAAGGTGAAGAAATGGCAGAACCTGCACCTGTGCATGGTGTCTGCCCAGATCAGGCCGTCGCATCGAGCGACGGGAGAGGAGTGTGGGTGTGGCGCGACGTCACCATGAGGGTAACCAGCAAAACAAGTTTCAAACATGGCAGTTTCAGCCCCTGGACCTTTTAAAACGTAGTAACTTTCATTTCAAGCACTTTTAACCCATAAAAATTATATTTTGATGATCCTTAGAATATAACCAAACATCGTTAGGTCCGGTTTCGTTAAACGATAACCGAAAACACAAGTTTTGCCTCGTTGACGCTTTTAACCCTTTATTTACGAAAGTTAACGTATTGAATATCAAACGATATCGAAACTTCGTGAATTTTTCGTCACTTGATCTTGAGAGTATAATTAATCGTTACAAAGCTTCGGGTTCGTTAAAAGATCACGCAGAGGTATTAATTTAACATGTTGACATATTTAACCCTCGCGTCTTGTAAACTTTCACTTTCTTTCACAAACGGCTTCATACGTTTCACAATTCTTTCGTTTAAGGGTATAAACATCATGTAGAGTTATTGAAAGGTATGGTTTTCAAATGTTGACACATTGGATCCTTTCACATACATACTTTCTTCGTTTGTCAACTTTAGTCCCTCGAAATCAATTTATTACACGTTTAGAGTTCATGACACGTGTCGTTACTATATTGGCCATGATTTTCCGAGGTGTTACAGATTCAAAGGTGAAAAAGATGAAGGAGTGCGTGTAGATCATAGAAGTACAAGAGTTAGGTTGAAAACTTACAAGAATTGCGAGAAATCGAGAGAAAAGAGAGCTTGAGCGCGGCTGGTCGAGTGAGGAGCTGTCACATCACAAATGATGTGACAGGAGGGTATTTATAGGGTTTCCCAAAATGGAAAGTGCAGAAGTATCGGATTGGTCACCGATTGGATGGCAGTCCGATCGGATGGCCACTCGATCTAGGTGTCCGGCGCGTTGAGTTTTGTCGTTTCGATTCGTGTGTTGAGCGTTGCGATTTGAGTGAGCGATGCGGTAGTATTACCCAATAGTCACACGAATAACCTAACTATTATATCTAACATACAATCGCTATAAATAACTTGCGTTTAGCGTTTGTGATTAGATTGCGATTGCGATAGAATTTTGATTGCAATAGCGATTAACACCTCAACATAAACATAACATGCACAGGTAACACATAAAAGCACACACACGTAAAACAATATCTAGAACACATAACTCGAGTTGCGAATGCTAGAGCGATTAGCGATAAGTTGATTAGCGATAAATATGCAATTAAACCTTGATTATTAATAGATACTCCATATAATACAACAAAAACAAGTAAATAATAGAATTCGATTACAAGTCAAAAGTACGATTTGCTAGTCAAGCAAGGAGTGACATATCGAAATTAGCAATCTTTTCTTCCTTTGACTTTGACTTTGCCTTGTACTTTGACTTTCCAAAAAGCGGGTTGTTACACTAGTTAACAGAATTACATATAAAATAACCGAAATGCCCTTCTAGTTAACAACAGAACAAAGGGATGAAGTTAACCCAGTGGACTAAAATGACAACGTTTAAAACTGTTTGGACTAAAATGACAACGTTTCAAACCTTTGGACTAAACTGACAAAATGACCCAAACCACAATGACTAAAATAGCATTTAACTCATATATATATATTTAAAAGTTTAAATTTTAGAGTCCCGCATTTTCTTTTCTTCCAGACCCCACAGATTTTCGAAGACGACCCCTTTTATAGGTTTTAATTCTTCACCATACCGGATAGCTTAAGAAGCAACCCCAATTGGTTGTTATATATGATAATGTAAAATTCAAAAATTGAGAAAAAAGAAAGAAAAATACAAGTATCAATAAATGCTCCAAGACAATGTTTTGAAAACCGGACCGGGCCGGCCGGTCGAACCGGTCCGGCCGGGAACCGGGACTTCATCCGGGCCGGTTCATGCCATCAAACCGAACCAACATCAGGCCGGGGGTCGGGCCGGCGGGCCGGCGGTCGGGCCGGCGGGTCGCATAGGGTCGGGCCGGTCATGGTTTTTTTTTAATTTTTTTTATAATTAAATATGGAATAAATCACTTCAAAACCTAATCTAAAAAACTCAAAACAAGATTTGACACTATGTTTGATAGTTAGTTGCAAGATTTGGTACTTTTGAATGTTTTTGGATGAGTAATGGTTGTGTTTTTAGTTCCTTAACTATTTGGAATTTTATCTATTTTTTCTATGTTTTATATATATTTTTATATAATTTATGACGTAATCCGGTTCTTAAATCCGGTCGGACCGGTCCGACCTTTGACCCCGTAAGGTGACCGGGTCGACCTCCGGTCCGGTTCTGAAAACATTGCTCCAAGACTCCAACGGTTCCTTTGAAGTAGTTAGCACACATGATGCTGAACCGACCGTTGCCTCTCAGTCACGTGCGTCCCACGTCCTCTAATTTCCATACTCATTTACTCTTCTGCATGTGCTACTTACTCTTCCACCATCCAATTTTAGATAAGCCACATAAAGAAGTAGATAAGCCACATCATGCCCGTGCTTGTAGATAAATAAAGAATTGTCGGATTTGCTTTGACGAAATCCCTGTGAAGTTACAAAATCAGTGAAACGCTGGTACCAGGCACGAGGAGCCTGTTTGAGACCATAAAGGGATTTCTTAAGAAGGCATACATGGTTAGGAAAATCCCGATGACGAAAGCCAATAGGTTGATGCATGTAAACAGTTTCCTCCAAATTACCATGAAGAAATGCATTCGTGACATCAAGTTGATGTATCTTCCATGATTTCGCCAGAGCGAGAGTGAGGACAAGGCGAATCGTTGCCGGTTTAACAACCGGACTAAAAGTCTCTCCACAATCAACCCCTTGTTCCTGACTACGACCATCACAGACCAAACGAGCTTTATATCGTTCCAAACTGCCATTAGACCTGTACTTGTGTTTAAATAGCCACATGCATCGAATAATGTTCATGTCAGAAGTGCGAGGTACAAGTTCCCAGGTCTTATTTTTAATAAGGGCACTAAATTCATGTGACATGGCATTGTACCACTCTGGAGTGGCTAAGGCAACCTGAGGGTTTTTGGGTACAGGAATGACAGTGGTGGTATGAAGATTGAATTGTGGCTTTGGTTTAACGATGCCGCTCATTGAGCGAGTGTGAATGGTGCGTACGGGTGGAGGAGAGGGAGGGGGTGAAGGTGGGGAGTTTATGGGAGAGGTATTGTGGATCGGAATTGTGGGTATGGGCTGTGATGAATGGTGTGGGCCTGGTGAGAAGGTTGTAGATGGGCCGGCTGAAGGGGAAATGGGCTGAGAGGGAACGTTAGTGGGCTGTGAGGGAACGGTATTATGTGGGGAGGAAGGTGGGTCGATATTGGGTGGTAAGGTCACTGGGCCGATGTTAGATGAGGGGGGTATTGGGCTGTGGTGGGTGGTTTGAGGGGAAGGAGTAGGTGGGTCATGTGTGTCATCGTGATTGGCAGGAGGGTGTTTTTGGGATGCAAGATGCTCCCAAACTAGAGGGTGTATGGTAGGGTTGAGAAAGTCATAAGAGGGGGGTTTGGTAGGCGATTGGATGGTGTAAGGAAAGATTGTTTCTTCAAAGTGGACGTGACGAGAAATAAGGATTTGATGGGTGGAGAGATCGAGGCATTTATACCCTCGATGGTTTGGTGGGTATCCAAGAAATACACACGGGGTAGATCGATAGTTAAGTTTGTGAATATTAGTGGAAGGGGTAAGGGAATAACAAAGGCACCCGAAAACGCGTAAATGATCATATTCGGGTGTGACATTGTAAAGAAGTGAGGTAGGCGATCGAAAGTTGTGATTTTTGCTTGGTAGAATATTGAGTAAGTAGGTTGCGGTTTCAAGAGCATGATGCCAAAAATTAGTTGGCAACGAAGCTTGGGCTAAGAGGGTACGAAGCATGTTATTTATAGTGCGGATTTTCCGTTCGGCTTTTCCATTTTGAGATGATGTGTAGGGACATGAAAAAACGAAATTGCATACCATTGTTGTGACAAAACGTGTGGAAGTTTTGGTTGGCATATTCTTTTCCGTTGTCACACTGAAATTGTTTGATTTTTCGTTCAAATTGTGTACAGACAAGGTTGTGAAGTTGTGTAAAAATGTTGAAAACTTGGGATTTATGTGTTAGTGGAAAAGTCCATAGAAAATTGGTGAGGTCATCCAAGAAAAGGATGTAATATTTGTGTCCACCCGTACTAAGTATGGGTGATGTCCAAAGGTCACTATGTATGATGTCAAAGGGCAAACGAGTACAATTAATGGAATCGTAAAACGGTAATCTAACACTTTTCCCAAAAACACAAGATTGACAAAGAGTCTTATTATGTTTCCCATAATCAATAAAAGACGACAATTTTAACGATTGCAATAAATTGTTGCCAGGATGACCCAATCTTTGATGCCAGCGATCTTGAGAGATGGTAGTAAAGGCCTGGTGATGGTTGAGGTTGAGCGGGAGAGGCTGAGTGAGAGGGTAGAGATCGCCTGTGCTATTGCATCGTAGGATAGGAGCCCGTGTTTTGAGATCCTTCACAAGAAAACCAAATGGGTCAAACTCAACAGAAACTAAATTATCAGTTGTAAGGCGACGAACTGAAATTAAGTTTTTGATAATATTGGGTGCAAATAGGACGTTATTGAGTTTAAGTGGTGGAAAGGGGGGTGGTAGAGTTTGGTTGCCTTGAGCCAAAACAGGGATAGTCATGCCATTACCAACAATGATATTTTTATTAGTGCACGAATTAAAATTAGACGGGGAATATATACCTTGCTGGTTGGCCGAGTGTGACGTTGCTCCAGTGTCCATTAACCCGTGATCCGGAGGATTCAGCGACATGGTGTAGAGTGCCTGCTCGATATCGGTGGGAGTGTAACCGGTGTGATGTGCCTGATCTGGACGCGGGCCCAAAATGCCTGGTGAAGTATGGTTATTGGGCCGAGAGGGATATGGACATGGGGGTTGGGCTTGTTGGTTGTTCCAGTTTTGGGCTTGACCATTCAAAAGACCAGCCCACTGACTTGCTGTCCAATTGGAAGGAAACACAATGTATGGGTGATTAGGTTGATTGTATGTTGAACGTCCACGGCTGCCATTGTTACGCCCCCGACCACGGCCGCGTCGACCACGACCACGGCCACGATCAGAAGAGAAGGTAGGGTAGTCGGCTGTGGTAGGGGATGGATTGTTGGCGACAGTGGCCGACAGCGCAGTGGCTGCCGATTGAGAGGCCCGAGCTACATAACGTTTCTTCTTGGTTTCTTCAAATGTTAAGCGAGACCGAACCTCGTTGAAGGAAGGCAAAGGAGTTTTATTCTGCAAGACAGTGGAAATACCATCATATTGCTCGGTAAGACCGGTTAAAACCTTTATCACAAGCGTCTGATCATCGACAGGAGCACCGACACTGTCAAGTTGATCGGCAAGATGTTTGGCATGCTGACAATATTCTGACATCGATTGGAAGTTATCGAGGCTGAGATTGGCAAACTCTTGACCGAGAAAGATCGCACGGGTAGTCTTATTGTCGGAGAACTCGTTCTTTAACAATATCCAGGCGTCGTATGCGGACTGACCCTGTTTGTGGATGATGTGTAGCAGCGATTGAGAAATAATGGCATAGATCCACTGGAGGACGATTGCATCAATCCGGGACCAGTCGGCATCATCTTTAGAGTTATCAGCCGATTTGTCCGAGTCGGAGGATGATGGTTTAGCAGCAGACGCACGTGGAGCCAGATGATCGTGCACATCATAGATCCGGCAGTGCACTTGAAAGAGAGCCGACCACATGGAGTAGTGTGTCGAGTCCTTTTCGAGAACAATCGGGACATGTGTTTTGATATTGGTGACCGTGAGGGCCGGGTGAAGAGAGGAGTCCATGAGGAAGGAGATGGGGAAGACGAAACAGAAGGGAGGAGCAGCCGGCGGAGGAGGGCGGCGGGAAGAAAAATAGGGTTTAGGATCGGTTATATGGCTGATACCATATAAGAATTATTCAAGATATCTCTCATTCATTTACGTGTGAATATATATATACAAACAGTAAGTCTCCTAATTTAGAGGAGATCATAATCAAATCAATTACAATTATTTACGAATATACAAATATTCTATTATATGCATCTAATCTATTTAAGTTAAATTACCCTATTTCATGAAATTATGAGAGATTCTTTTCTTTTTCTAATTACAAGAATTTATTTACATAATATAGAATTAATTATATTTATAAAACTTGGTGTAATACCGTAATTGTGGTGATTTTTTTTTCTAATGCATATACCCTTTCAACATCAAATTAATATATACTAAAGAGCTTGTAGTCTATTGATATTAAATCAAATTAATATACACTAAAGAAATTGTAGTTTAGTGATATTAAAAAGTGTTTTTAAGGTACACATGTCATACGTACGTCCCTTGTGGCGAATCTTTTGCGTTGTCAATTAGACCGGAGGGTATGGGGGTCGTCCCCATGCCCGTCCTCCCGCCGCCGCCCCAAACATTCCACCCCCAGCCCCGTCGCCGCCCCAGCCCCGTGAAGATCGTCCTCCCCCAGCCGAACTCGCCGTGCCTCTCTCCTCTCTCCTCACACACACACGCATCTATACATACATACATACATATAAATATATAAAGGGGTTCATCCCCACCCCCTAGGTCCATCCCCTTCAAGCCCCTCCTACGTGGCGGTAACGTGGCGGCCCATCCTCTTGGAGATGAGGCTCTCCATACCCACTAGTCTTAGTGATTACTATTACATGACTTTGATTAGAAAGATTATACAACTCTTGCCTTATGGCTTCTTTATCTAATAATCCGGTTTATAAGAGTTACCTTAAACCAAGCTATATTTCACGTTAAGGACCTTCGTTAGTGTTAGAAAATCAGGCTTTATTATATAGAAACTAATAAAACCCGATTTTACATAGGAAACTGGACTTTATAAATATCTATGCTAATCATATTGTTTCATGAGCACACGATATAAATGACTTTGCTATAATGTGCCAAAGAAGTTATGAAATGGTCAACTTATTGTTCAATGTTGTATAAATTGTTCACATTATATTTAAACACAAGACGGAGATTCGTACACCATAAATATCATTATCTACAACATCATAAACACCATTTATTGCACTAAGTTCTAATTCATGTTAGCAACATAACATCAATAGATACGTGTCTGTTTGTGTGGGGTTATACATTTGTTTTGGTAGCGTGATATATTGTATGCATTGCCTACGTAGGTTATGGGGTGGGGGCCCCTAGTGTTTTCAAATGGTCTATGTGGGGTTGCTTCATATTACCATGATATGAGAGACATCACAAGGCTGGGATTAGAGTAGTGGGCCAAGTGTGATCTGTCAAAGCATGGGGAGATGATATATGATATATCTATATGTGGATAGTGAAAGTTGTCACTAGTCAACGTTCTATATTTTGAATTTAATGCAAAACAAACAAATTAAAAACGAATTATTAGTGATTGTTGTTATTCCTAGGCTAGCTCATTTCCAAACATTTTATTTAACATATTATTAAAAACCTATTTGATATGACTTATACGTATTACATGATTTATTATTATTCTTTTGAAAATACCAATTAATTGGTATTTTCAATAGCATGATGGTTAGCATTATTAAAACATGAGAAAAATGCTCGGATAGTCCCTTTGGTTTCGCATTTTTTCACCTATAGTCCCCAACTTTCTAAAACTACCTGAATAGTCCCCAAGTTTTTATTTTTTGTTCCCGGATAGTCCCTGGGTCTAACTTCAGTTATTTTTCTCTGTTAAAATGATGTGAAATGACAAAATACCCTTTCCTTAAAAGGCCAAACCATAGGGACTATCCGGGCATCTTCTTCATTTTATTTAAACAACTTATCATCTTCATCTCCTCATTTCTTCATCCTCAATGTTCAAAACCCTAGCCCCCATTAGTTTTATCTCACAATATACACACACATAACCTGCATAACCAAGAGAGAGAGTGAGATTCGACCGAGAGAGAGAGAGAGAGAGAGAGAGAGAGAGAGAGAGAGAGAGGCGAGATCGAGACGGGTGGTCTCCGGCCACCTGGTCGCGACGGCAGGGAGGTGGTTCGAGTGGAGGTATGGTGGGTGATTGATACGTGATGACGATGGTGGTGGCACAGCGGCGGAGCAGTGGTGTGTGGTACAGTGGCGGCTGGTTACGGCGGACGGGTGGTGGCAGTGACCGGGTCTGAGCAGAAGGGAGGCGATAGCAGAAAGCTAGGGTTTCGCTTGAACCCATGGCATTGGCCTTGGTTGTGTATCGACAAAAACAACAACGCGTAAGTTTGTCTTTCGGGTTTCTGTTTCTAGCTACAAGCCATCTTTTGTCATTTCAGATATGATGTTTTTGTCTTGTTTGTGGTTGTTCTTGGGTGGTTTAGCGACGATGTTATGGCGGTCCTTGTCCGGGGTGCGTTAGGGAGTGGTGGTTAGCGGTGCAATGTGGCTGATGAGAAAAGGGGGCGTGCGGCTGATGTTGTTCTGGTATGGAAGATGAAAGGGGAACGAGAGATTGAGAGTGATTGTGGCGGTGATGGTGGAGGGTGGAGGAGGGTGATGGTGGGTGGAGGTTGAAGATGAAGTGTGGTGGTGGGGTTTTATAAATAAAAATGAAGAAGATGCCCGGATAGTCCCTATGGTTTGGCCTTTTAAGGAAATGGTATTTTTGTCATTTCACATCATTTTAACAGAGAAAAGTAACTGAAGTTAGACCCAGGGACTATCCGGGAACAAAAAATGAAAACTTGGGGACTATTCAGTAGTTTTAGAAAGTTGAGGACTATAGGTGAAAAAAGACGAAACCACAGGGACTATCCGGGCATTTTTCTCTTAAAACATATAACACAGTTTAAAGTTGGAATTTTCCTTTGTATTATGTGGCAACAGTGGTATGGCAGGAAATTTCATCTTGGTGCAACATTCCTCCTATTTACGTCTTCTCGCTGCAAGATCTATTTTTCATCCACCTAAGTGATGTCTCCATAGTCAAAAGGCAATTAATACAAACGGTTGGCGTGCTGGCTGATATGGAGAACAAGTAATGAAGTTATCTTCAAATCTAAAAACTTGAAAATTGGAAACATGTTAGCTAAGCTAAAACATTGGGATACCTATGGGTCAAAAAATCGGTCCAAGATCGAACCATTTGAATGGGAGCAATGGTGTAACTTTAGTTTCTAAAAGTTTCCTTGTATGTAAATTTGGATTGTCCGTCTGTCGATCGTTGGGCTTGTTGTACAGTTTGGTTTGTTAATAAAATTTAGCCTTTCAAAAAAAAAAAAAAAATTGTATTCCTCACTTTCTACAAATGGCATGATAAATATAATAAGTATCGACGTCTTTTTTGGTATGTCACTGTATTAACAGAGACCGACTAAGTTCCTGTCACGTGGCGCAAGTTGATTTTACTAGTTTAAAACAGTTGATGTGATCTATGACATGTGAACGAACAATCTTCATTAGGGGTTCATTTTGTTTGCTTTTGTGAGCAATGTTTATATCATGGTTCACTTAATGCTGACCCCTACCTCCCTCTATTTGTACACTTTTATCGTGTTCATTTCAAATCATATCCTTTAACCTATAAAGCAAAAGATTAAAATTGAGATTTTTTTTTTATCTTATTAATTTGTGAAATTCAAACCATTGATGTGATCATGAACTATGACATGTGGGGTCAATATAGGGATTAACGTTTCGAAACAATCTTTATTCGGGGTTGTTTTGTGAACGACGTTTGTATAATGGTTCACTTATCCTGACCCCTACCACCATCTATTGAACAAGTTCATCGTGCTCATTAATATATAACATATTTAATTCTCAAGATTTTGTCCTATTTGGTATCGTCAAAGGCATGGTATAGTGCATGTGTTCTTTTGTCATATGGGATGGGGATATCCCACGATTCAACAATAGAGGTTGTCCTACTTGTCCCCTATATGTTGTTGAAACCAAAAAACCAATCAAAAATTTTAAATTTGGATGATAATTAAGTAAAATGTAATTTGAAACCTTAAAAACACTAATATATGTGGCTCGTGAGTCGCATAGTTATATTTAATTGCTCAATTAGTTGAGAGTTGAGTGAGCTTGAAATATTTGTTCTGAGCTAAAAACGATGCTAACAATATTTACTCAATATGTGTTGAAAGTTGAGCTCCTATTCATTTCGAGTAAGCTAGTAACTAACGAGTTGACTCTTTCTTTCTAAATTTTGATGATTTTGTAAGCTTTCTCTAACAAGGTTTTGTTATGATTTTGTTTGCTTTTATTTTATACAAGTCATAAAACCTTGTTACAGACGTCTAACAAGGTTTTGTTATGATTTTGTTTGCTTTTATTTTATACAAGTCATAAAACCTTGTTACAGACAACGTTAAATTATCTAGATCTCAAACAGTATCAAACTATCGATATACAATTAAAATCACTAACAAAAAGTATATTCGCACAACTCAACAAGGCTTGCCTTTACATCAAGCCTAACTCAAATGTTTATGCAAGTCAAATTGCTCAAGCTAAATCATCTCCAGTTAAAATACAAGAGACCTCTTACGGAGTTAATTACCAACCATAGGTCCAAACTAATTATAAAAACTAAGAAACCTTATTAATCTTATTTTTTAATTTTATAACATTGATCGTTCTACGATCTTTGTATAAACCTGATTCTATAACATTGGCGTAATATTGAAGATTAGAGCTACAATATACGGTAACCTAGGTGGGATAGTAGAATACATCATATTTTGATGAATAACAACTTCCTTTTGTTATCGTTACATCAGAGAAGTTGACTTAAAAAAAAATGTTTGATTTTAATAATCCCAATTATTCATTGTTGGTCACCAACAGTTCCAACTTTAAAAATAACAACTGGTAGTCCTAGTTTTTAACATATTGGCTTCCAATGGACCCTGACTAATAGAACCCTAACGCCGTTAGTCTCCGATCGCCGGAAAAACGTTTTTTGGCCGGAAAACTCATTTTTGGCCGGAAAACTCAATACTTTCGTCCCGAACCTCTTTGTAACCTTATTATGGACCTTTGGGAACCTTTTTCTATTAAAAGCCTCAATTATTAAAGTCACCGGAAAACTCCCTTTTCGCCAGAAAACTAAACTTTTTGGCCTGAAAACTCAACATTTTCGTCCCAAACCTCTTTGTACACTTAGATCGTACCTTTAGAAGCCTTTTTTTTGGACAAAAACAGTTTTCTGGTGACCGGAGATTAACGGCGTTTGGGTTCGGTTAGTCAGGGTTCATCGGTAGCCAATATGTCAATAGTTGGGACTGCTAGTGATTATTTTTTAAGTTGGCATTGTTGACGGCCAACGATAAATAGTTAAGATTATTAAAATCCAATATTTCAAAAAAAATCGATCTATCTGTGGAAAAATGTTTTGAAACCAAGTGGGAAGAAATTTATCTTTCATAAAAATTATTGGACGCAGCAAAACTAAAAATTTAAGCAAAAAGGTTCACATTATGCAGGTATTAAAGGTACTTATATTATAGTTTAGGCATATTACTTTTTAATTAATAATAAAATAATTAATTTTTATTTGTTTCATTTTTTTGAACGGCTAGTAGACCAACTGGTTGGGCTTTCACACCAACTTCAGTGGTACACGAGAGATCTAGGTTCAAAACCAGGAGACTTTCCATTTTGGGTTAGGTACATCCTGGCCTTCAGTCCACCCGCAGATAGAACACCACTAAGAATGAATATCATAGGAATTTAATTCTCACTGCGGCCCGCACTAGAAGGAAACCACACAACCATGACTAGTGTAAAACCCATGGCCTCACCTTGTTGTGTTGAGTAAGGATCGAACTTGAGTCTCTAGAAATCCAAGCCACGAACCACTTGAACCAAGGATCATTGTCTATTTGTTCTATTTGTATTGTTCTTGTTAAAATTTTATTTGTTCTATTTGTATTATTCTTGTTAAAATACATCAACTCAATTTCACCATTGTTAAAATTTTATTTTTTCTATTTGTATTATTCTTGTTAAAATACATTAACTCAATTTCAACATAGTTTTTGCTTTGGATATTATGTTTTCACTAAATGTATTTGTGTTTATAGATATTTATGTTTTCACTAAATGTATTTGTGTTTATAGGTTATTGGACTGAAAGGTTGCTCATGGGCTCGAACATATGGGCTACAGAAGTATACAAGAGAGTTCCTCTTTAGTAGAAAGGTTGCAGAGTCTCTACGGACTACGGTTAGACCCGTTGATATATGTGTTCAGAAAATGTATCTTTTTTTTTCTTCTCCTTGTTGTCAACATTTTTTCCCTTTCACAATAATTATTTGTTCTTATGTTTTCTATTAAACAGATATTAACGGTTAGAGTAAACTGCTAAATTGGTCTATGAGGTTTGTTCACTCTTGCCACTTTAGTCCAAACTCAAACCTTTTAAATCTGGGTCCTTTGGATTTCAATTTTGTTGTCATTTTCATCTAAAAGTAAAATTTGATCAGATTTTTCAGTTAACATCCAGTTTTTTTTTTGTCTTTTTCCTCCCTTTTAATGAAGGACCAAATGATCAGATTTTTTTAATTTGTTACAATAAAACGTTAAAATACCATTTTGCTCTCCATTAAAAGGGAGGAAAAAGACAAAAAATCTGGATGTCAAAGTCAAAATCTGACCAGATTTTGATTTTGGATGAAAATGGCAACAAAATTGAAACCACATGGACCCATATTCAAAAGGTTTGAGTTTTGGACTAAAGTGATCAAATCTCAGAGACCATTTTCGTGGTTTACAACGGTTATCTTTATTATATTATAATGTATTTAATAATGATTTTTAATTACCCAAAAATTTAAAAATATATTTTACTTTAATGTATAGTGTACAACGATAGAATGAGAGTAAGTTAGTCTTTCATTCACTAATTATATTTTAATCCACTAACTTTAATCCTTTATTTTTAATTAAATTCAGCTTAATTTATTGGTAGTTGCACTTTACCTCACTTATAAAAAACTAACTACCCTCACAATTTTTGGATGACCATAACGTACCTCAATTTTTTTAAATAAAAAAAACACCATAAAAACGAACATTGTATTCTTTTTAATTTTAGTGTAGTATTAAAAAACCAATATCGTGATTAATCGTGTTAAGGTTGAACATTAATTGAATCGTTAACTGGAACCTAATAGAAAACATATGAAACCGAACTGAAATAAACCAAAAACCTAATTAACCAAAAATAAAATTAACCAAAAACCGGTTTTCGGTTATTTTTGTACCATCACTTAACCAAAATTAACCGAACCGAACCATTCATATTTTCACATATTTATAGATTTTATACCTTAAGTTCATGCATTTCATATTTATACCTCCATTTAATGTATATATACTTCCATTTCATGTATGTATATCATACCTCAATTTCATGTATTTTTAAGCAAAAGTTTTAGCTCATGTTTGATTTTGGCTATTAACCGAAATTAAACTAACCGGACCAAAAACTATCAATCTAACTGAATAAACCAAACAGATTAACTGAAAACCGTTTGGTTAACAAAACAGATTAACCGATGACTTCAATTTCGACTTTGGTTGAGGATAATAACCGAACCGACCAAACCATACATAACCTGGCAGTGTGTGTATTCCCGCAACATCACATGGACACCCAACTAGTATTTTAGTACCTATTTAAGAATGTTGAATTCTAATTAGTTTATATTTGAACTAGCATTTTAACCCGTGTCTTACAGATGTAAACCGAAGCACAACCCACCAGGCTAGGAGGCTTGTTTGGTTTATATGTTGCGCCTCAACCTATACACACACAGACACAAGACTAGAAATTAAATAAAAAAAGGATATCATGTGGCTACACATACTGATTAGGTGGTTATTGCTTCCCAAAAAGCGATTCCACTTTACATTCCCTTTTGATACACTAGTTGAACCCACCCAGAGCCGTTTCTACGTTTTCGGTGACTCTAATCGAACTACGAAGTGGTGACCCTTTTGCAAAATTATCATTTTCAACATATTTAGTAACAAAACCCTCCTCCTTTATCCGGGCTTGGGACCGGCAATTATAAACTAAAAAATTTAATTATAATTGGCGTAGTTAATTTTTTTTGAAAGTCATATGTTTTCTATAATTATACAGTAGAAACTCGATAAATTAATACTCGATTATTTAATAAACTCTCTAAGATAATATTTTTTGCCGGTCCCGACTCGGGGATAGGGTGCTAAATTAATAATTCGCTAAAATTATAAGATAATACATTTTTGATAATTTCTTTAGACCCCATATAAAATATAAATTAATAATTCTTTATATATAGCATATTACATGAATGATTTATGAAGGTTTCTTGAAAAATGACTCAATTGTCTTTTGTTTTTTGTTGAAATCAATTTCCCCTTGAATCTCGTCTCTAATTTTCCTTAGCATGGTAAGAACTTTTGGTGTTGTTTTCTCATAGCTCAACAAGAAATTGTTCAATGTGATTGCCGCTTTAATAGCTTCGTTTCGCGAAGGGGGCTCCATTGTAGAACTTTCATCATCTTCTTCATCGATATCATCTTTATTAATTCCAATAACGCTTTCAATAATTTCTTCATCAGTCAACAACTGTGCAACTACATTTTCTTCTGGGTGCGTCAGAACATCTTCGACATCCATTGCATTGCGATAACCCAACTCTTTGATCAAATTCTGGAGTTCTTGAGTGCTTTCACCACCTTCATCTGAGTTCTCAAAAGTCATGTTATCTGTTGATCGAAGTTTACAATGACGAAAGCAGTTCGTAATTGTATTTGCACGAACATCCATAGTCCATGCTGAAATTGCAAGATTCATTGCATCTAATACATTTATTTTTGCTGGATTTGGAACCCCTAATTCATAACCCTCCAAAAGACTTCTATAAAATCGACGACGATAATGCATCTTAAAAGCTCGTATGATCCCCGCGTCACAAGGTTGAATTTTTTAAGTTGTGTTTGGTGGCAAAAAAAATAATTCAACATTTCGTAACCCTTCAATAATTTTTGGATGAGCAAGGCAATTATCAACAATCAAGAGAATTTTTCTTCCAACCATTTTTTTATCAAGTTGGCGAACATATTCTTCAAATAACACACCAGTCATCCAAGCTCGTTTGTTAGCACGGTACTCACAGTTCAGACTGTTCAAGTTTACATTCTTGAAGCACCTTGGTTTAGCATATTTCCCAATAATACATAAAGGAAGTTTTTCTGAACCGTCCTCATTACAGCAAATAGCAACAGTTAGTCTTTCCTTGTCTTGTTTTTTCCCTTCAAGCTGCATTGTTGCAAGGGAATGATCCGGTTGAAGTCTAAAAAACAAACTTGTTTAAGATCAAAACATGTAAATAATTACATCACTAAAGTACAAAATATAAAATAAAATAATAAAAAAACAAACCTGTTTCATCCATATTAAAGATGTCTTTCATTTCAAACTGATCAACTTTGTCTCTTATGGATTTTAATTTGTCCTCCATGCCCTCCATTTCAACAGATCCATTCTCTCCAAAACGCCGGAAAATTTTAATTCCATATCTTGCTTTGAACTTTCCAAGCCAACCAATAGAAAAAGTAAAGTCTGGAGTATCCACTGGATACATATCTTTCATGAACTTTTTCTCCTTCTCGATGATTAGTTCACCTGTCATATTCACATGTTCTTGATATTGAAGAATCCATTCATAGAGAGATTTTTCTAGGTCAGGAAATTTTGCCGGTTTGTGTCGCTTTACATCGCCTCTTTCGGGAGCAAGTGAGAGATACTCTAAAGACCGCTTAACTGTATTCGATATTGTCGATTGACTCACCTGCAAACCATAGTTACTATGAACCCATTCTTGCAATTGCTTTTGAGTGAGACTTGGATTATCCTTGTTGTGCTTGCATAATGCTCTTCGAATCTCGTTTGTCATTGTTGTTTTTTTCACACCTTTAAGATGGGAAGCCATGTTGTGTGTATGATTTGTTTGTGTTAACCTATTTTGATCTTGTATTTATATAGAAAATATTTTTAATGTCCATAAAGTGATACATTGAACACAAGAAGCATATTAAGGTGGGAGATTGAAGGTTTCTTTCAAATTGGGCCGTTCATTTGATATACATGCATTGTATACAATAATTAAGTGGAAGCTTGAAAGGTGTTTGTAAACTAAGTATTCTACTATAAATTAATAAAATATTAATTAATATATAAATTAATAATTATTAATTTATCGATTAATTAATAACTATTTTAATTAATAAATTTTGGTGGTCTCAAGTGTATTATTTTATAGAGTTTCTACTGTAGTATATGTTTAAATAAAATCTACTTTTCTAGCTTTAGCCGAGGCAAATTGTTTGATGAAATTATCGTAATCAAGTTCTTCTAAAAAATCTTTTTCGATTGACATAATAGCTAAACCGTTTAATCTTTCTTGTGACATTGTAGATCTTAAGTAATTTTTTATTAGTTTTAATTTGGAAAATCTACGTTCTGCGGTAGCAACGGTTACAGGAATGGTTAACACAATTCTATAGGCGATATATGCATTTGGAAAATAATTAAAGTTTTTAATATAAGTTAATATATTAGTAACTGTGTTAGATTCTACATGTATAATTTCTCTTAGCATTTTTAGTTCTTCAAATAAATCTAAACCATCAATATCAATATGATTATCATAGTTCCAAAACTTCTCCAGATAAATGCACTTCTCTTTTAAAATTTTTTGATTTAAAGATTTTAATTTTTTTATACTAAACAAAAAACCAAAAATTTGTTCGAACTCTTTAAATTGAGCAAATCTACTTTCGAGTGAAACACTAGCTTGATCTATTATGTATAAAAAGTAATCTGTTCTAAAACAATCAATAGGAGTTTTCAAAGTCTCATTATCAACATTTTCATCAAATCTTCTATTTCTACGAATAACACGTTTTTCACGAAAACTAGGTTCAATACCCATCTTTAAAGCAAGTTCTTTAGCCTCAATCATAGCATTTTCAAATCTTTCATCCCTAAACTTTTTAAAATAAATAATAAGCCCATCTAGTTGTTTTATAGCAATATCAATACACATATCTTTTGATTGTAAGTTTTTACTAACTACATTAATAGCATGTAAAACCTCATACCAAATAATCATCGCTAATAAAAATTCAAATCTTTCCAACTCATTTTCAACTAAAGATTTAGCCTCACTTTTAACATTAGCCTCGGTACTATCGCGATACAAATCCATTAATGCATCTCTTAGTTTTGGAGCTTGAAACCTAATTGCTTTGACACTTTCTAATTGACTTTCCCAACGTGTTTGTGATAATGATTTAAGAGTTAAATATGGTATATTATCTTGTAAAATTTTCCATCTTTTAGTGGATGATGCAAAAATAGAATAAATACATTGTATGGTTCCAAAAAAATCTTGAACTTTGTCACAAGCGCTAGCCATATCAGAAATAACTAAATTTAAACTACGACAACCACATGGAGCATAAAAGGCTCTAGGATTAACTTCTAACAATCGTTTTTGTACTCCCTTATGTTTTCCTTTCATATTTGAACCATTATCATAACCTTGACCTCTAATGTCATCCACATTAGACCGTGGGATATGGTGGGGCTTGGGTTGGGGGCATGAGTTGACACGTGGAGTTGGACCCCCCCCCCACCGGTGAGTGACGTGTCCGTGGGGTATGGCGGGGCTTGGGTTGGAGGCGTGGTGTTGGATCGTGTATGTGACCCTGAAAGTCAGTTAAGGTAGTTCAACATCATGTGTAAAGGCGGAATCAATGCACATAACGTCCAAAACAGCTCTAATCCTTTTAACTCTTCTTTTCTGATTAATAAATGTGCTTGTACAAAGTTTTCTGATGAAAAACCGGCAGCACTTCGTTTCACATACAATGACCTCAACCGTTCCGTTTGAAATGTGACACACACACTCCTATTTATAGACATGACCCTTCCGTTTGAAACTTTACATAATGTTTCAAACGACAGATCTCAAACGGAACCCCTATTCAAACAATGAGTTCAAACGGAACCCTTATGTTTCAAACGGAACCCCTATATACATAACTATTTTCAAACGGAACCCCTTGAAACACTTTCTAAACTCAAAACTAAAACCCAAATTTGACATTTAAGCTCCAATTTTGACTTTCTTGATATGAGACTTGATGAAGATGAAGTCAACAGACATTCTTGTGCATCAACAGACTCCCCCTTGGATGTTGACGTAGTCTTCAGCTCCTGAGTCTTCAGTCTTAGTCTTAGTCTTTTCTTCCACTTTGTCTTTTCATCATAAGCACTCTATCTTCACACTCCCATATACTGTTGATCCAGACTCCCCCTTTCACAGACTCCCCCTCTCAATATGCTAGAATTTGAGATGTCTGGTTCAAGCTTTGACATTTAGTTTCCGTGGAAATTCCTGAAACCTGCAATCACTCATCCAACTATAAGTGACAACATTTAAAACTTTCAGATATTGTAATCTAACAATTCAAACCTTCTAAACCGCTTCTCATGAATTTGGCAGTTTCATCGAATCATATCGGAAACTAACACTATAACAATATAAGCATCCAAATCCCCCACAGTTAATCATCCAAGTCCAAATTAATGACCTTGGAGATATCACAAACTGTTTTTGATTTTTGATTTTTAATTCAAGTTTCAAATTAATGAACTTGTTTTATTTTCAGAAACACAATCAGCTTACTTAGATTTTGAAACTCAGCACTCAGACATCAGTTGTCGAAAATAAAGCAGAAATCAAAATCTTTTTGTATTTTCTGAAAATATAAAGCAGTAAAGAAATATGTACAAACATATTTACAGACAATATTTTTGTTTGAGTATGCGTCAGAGGATCATATCAGTTTATGACAGGTCACAAGTACCGTTGAGCTTAGTTACACAGTAAGTATTAAACAATTCACTTAGATTGTCGATATACTTGTCCACTTAAATTTTCATACAAATTTCAACTGATTCAGGATACGAATTAGGTGTTTTAAGAACTTAAACTCATTCATGTGTCCCACCTCTTGAATATACTCCCGTATCCAGAATCCCAATAATCAGTCTTACAGGTGAGTATACTACAATGATATCTGTATATAAATTAGGTATGCGAGGGCCGAGGGATCTCAGGTCGATACTTCCGTATACGCAGAGAGATATCAGCTTCGACTTTTCGGTGTGTCCCCTTTAGAGGATCTTTTTGCTTACAACAGCAGCATTTATCAATTTTATTGTTTCAGCATGCTGAGGGTTTAATGCTGTGTTTCAAGCATTGCAGCAAGTATTAGCCAAGGACTTGGTCAGAACTATCGTTCAGCAGAAGTCCCGGAATAATACCCCAGACATCATTGAGTATAAAAACCTAGTATATCAGATTATGAGACCTTTCAAACGAGATTTCAGGGGTTACCTATATATCCAAGTAGTGTTCCCCACAAAATAAGCAAGTTTGAATTTAGGTTTATATCCCGAAAAAGTTTACTAAATGTATAAAAACCTACCGACACATCCACGGTGAGATCGTTTAACACATTTAAACTTTCCATTTCTTTAGCGTACTGTAACTGTCTACTGATGTACTATCATTTCCTCTTTTTACGCAAAACTCAAATTTTTGAATTTTTATCATGTTTTTGACTTTTTCAAAATTTTCAAATGTTTTTGTATTTTCTAACAATATTTCTCCCCCTAAAATGCAAAACCATTTTAAAAAAAAAATTTGACAACCAACACTGATAGCTTTGTCTCGCCATCCATTTTCTGCTTCAAGTGCTCTGATTTGTAGAAAATATAACGTACCCCCATGATTTACAACCCATTGATCTTAACAGTTTGAAAACCGTTTTTCAATCTGATGAAAGTAATCATGTTTGTTCAGCCGTGAGGGTTTCGGCGTATTCAATCAACATACATTCAAACAAAATTAAAAACAAACATATTTATGGTTTTTCAAATTTTAACAAACTAAAAACATATTTTTGGTTTTTAATTTTTTTCAATTTTTAGGATTTTGAAAATATTGTTTATTTATGTACAAAAATCACTCAAAATAAACTCCCTGTTCAACCAAACCAGGGTTCTGCAACCTCTTCCTGTGCCAGGTTGCTCCAACTACTATTCTCACAGTCTTCAGCTTCGTTTAGCACCTGCACATTCAAACTTTATTAATCATTTGAACAATTTAGCCCAGGTCTGTTGGACCTTAGGCATTTCAACACAATAATGTTCATTTAATTTCGGAAACTCTTTGTCATTTAAAAGGTTTTCAATTTTGACTTCAACTTTCTCATCTTTTACCGACGTTACTTGTTTCTTAATACTCCACATTTGACCTTCCGGAGTACCTCTTTTATAAAAATTTGTCTCTTTTTGAACCTTTTGTTTTTTAATAACATTTTTAGGTTTCCAAAACTCTTGAGGTTTTGTCATATCAACAGATGTTCTCCAACTCTGTGTTGTTCTGAATCTGGGTGTGTGAGAATTCCAGGTCTGTCTTGAATCAAACCTGTTCGGGTTTAATTTCCAATTTTGATTTGAAGCAAACTTGTTTGTATTGTACCTCCAAGTTTGTTTCGAATCAAATTTGGTTGACCTTGATTTCACATCCTCAGATTTCTGTTTTTCAACATCAACAGGCTTTGGATTTGGACACTTTCGCGCAACATGTCCAATTTGATCACATTTAAAACACACTTTCTTTGAAACATCCTTGGCTTGTTGTTGTTTCTTTTTCATAGCATCAAACTCCTCATTAGACTGTTGTCCAAATTTGAGTTTTTCCTCTTCTTTCAAGCTTTTCCCTTAAACAAAATTCATCTTTTGTTGCAAATTTGGTTTTTCACTTTGATTCCAATTCCGTTTCTTTTTATAACCCAAACCAGCCTTCATGTTTTTCTTCTTAAAACCAGGTTTGTTATAAAAATATTTATGACCTTTACCAGCAAACTTTGGAATCTCAGACTTCTCAATCTCAACCATTTTGAAAACTTTATCGACCTTCTCTGAAATCACATTCTGAATCGGGAATACAACATCTAAGAATAATTTGGCCGATCCAATCATGGTATAAACCAATCCTTTTGAATCATCATTCAAATTTTTCTCAGATTTTGTGTTTTTCAGATAACCATCATAAAGATTTCCTTCATCTCCATCCTGTGATTCAGACCTACCTTTTGTAGACTCATCTTTCAAAACGCTTTCAACAACCTTACTTACCACCTCTGAATCATTAGCATCATCAGATTTGGAGTAAGTCACATCGATACTTTCAGGTAACTGGTCAGCTATGTTCAAACCCTTTGCCACCTTTTCCTCATCATAAAAAGTATAATTGTTTCTCAATGGTGGTGGTACCTGATGAAATTCTGAACCAATACCCTTTTTGCAATTTTCAGTATCTTTGTCATCTGGTGTGATGTTGAAAATACGTTCGAGAATGTACGAAGAGTTATGATAACTTTGAAGTTTGGTAACAACCTTTTCTTTTTCAGCCAAGACTTGTTTAAGATTTGCAATTTCATCAACACATTTGTTTAATTCAATTTGCTTTTCTTTAAACTTTCTTTCATACATTTCTTTAGTGACTAAAGTTTCTGACAATCTTTGATCAAAACTTTTGACTTGGCTTTTCAAAGTATCATAAGCTTCTTGTACTCTCTGACTCGACCACTTTAAAGAATCATACTGTTTTTGTAAATCTTGAAACTTAGATTCTTTTTCAACACAATCGACACATTTTGTAGAACACAGTTGTCTATAAACATCATTATCCTTTTCAAGACCTTGACATTTCTGTGTCAATTTTTCAACTTTTAGTTTCAAAATTTCTTCTTTTTCAATCATTTCTTTACATTTTATTGTGAAACCATTTTCAAGTTTGCTTAATTCATTATATTTTGTTTTTATGATGTCATCTTTTTCAGTACAGGCTTTGCACATTTCTATGCAATTCCTGCACTTGTTTTCTTTTTCATCAACCATTTCAACATTAGATAGATCAAAAGATTTTCTAACCTCAGTCTCATTCAGCACCGGTTCTTCTGATTCATCTTTCTGATCGTTCTCCTTTTCTTCTTTCTGAACTTCTGCATTCTTCTGTTCTTCTTCAGCTTTCTGTTCCTCTTCAGCAAGCTTTGCAACAGTCTTCACTTCTTCAATCATCTTCTTCAGTTCTTCTTCTTTTCTCTTCTTCATATCTACCACCTTTGGTAAACTTGCTTCAAAAACTTCTTTTAACTTGATCATCAAATTTGGCAAATAGCTTTTATTAGAAAGCCTTCTTGTGTTGAACGTGCCCTCACTTGGAAACACATTGGTTACAGCATCAAAATCCACTTTTGATGGATCAACTACTGGATTACCCTGTGGATCAATGTAACACTCTAGTTCTTCATTCCATCTTTTAGCTCTCTGGGCTTCTTTGAATGGTTCATTCAATTTGCCAATTTCCCATCTTGCACTGTCTCTTCTCCACCATCTATCATGATCATCATTTACAACAAATGCATAACCAACTGCATCTTCTTCAGGTAGAACTTCTTGACTCCAGTCATACCCTTCATCATCATATATAACTGCAAGAGCCCTTAATCTTTCTTCTGGTTGTTTTAATCTTGGTGGCTCAGACTTGTTCTGATGATAAATTGCCTTCCTGTAGTAATCTTCATTGAATGGATTTTCAGAATCATCAGTAGCATACGCATTTCTGCACTCGCGCTTAAAGTGACCTCTTTGTTTGCATTTGAAACATGTCACCTTGGATTTATCAAATCCCAATTTGGTAGATGGTCCACCAATTGACTTTCTCCCCGTGATCTCCATGAACCGCTGTGCCCGACGAACCGCACTGGCCATGCACCATCTTATATCCATTAGTTCCATCTCCTCGGGGTCTAATTGATCATAATCTTCTTTCGTCAAATTGGTATTGCCAATCTTCCCTGCAATGAGGCTTTCATACGATTCAAGTACAGATGCCAAGAAAACCATCTGTTGTTTTGCCGACTCTTCGCTAAAATTCTGCCCATTCTTCAAATCCACTGCAATATTACACTGAAACAAATTCTTGGAAGCAGATTGACTTGAAGTGTTTGAAGAAGATCCACTGTGAAAACCACTGTGAAGACTTTCATTGTTCACTGAACTTGAACTTTCTGCAGAAAATGCAGTTCTTGGAGACCCAGCCTGCGGTACTCTGTAGTAAAGCTCTACATTCTGCTGATAAGCTGGATTGTTGACTTTAGATCTCTTTATCTCCAGCTCATGACTTTCAAACTTTTCAATCAGCAAATCCAATTTTAAATCTTCAGGCTTGATTGTATTTTTCAACATTAGAGCGAAGTATTGCCACTCTTGATCATTTGGCAATGAATCAAACAGTTTATCCACCAGCTCCTCTTCAGAAGGTAAGATTTGGTGTCTGATCAGCTCCATTTTTAGATGTCCGAATCTCTCAATCATTTTACAAACAGATTCATTTTTCATACAATTGAATAAATCAAACTCTTTACGCAACAATTTCTTTTTGTTTTTAACAATTTCATTACTTCCTACACATTTTCTCTCTAACGCTTCCCACAAACTCTTTGAAGTCTTTTCTTGTTCGAACAATGAAATAATATCTTCTCTTACTGACTGTTTGATCAATGTTATCATTCTATATTCAGCCACAACATTTTTTATATCTTTTTCTGTAAAATATTTTGGTTCTATTAACTCTCCTCCCTCTTTTACAGGTTTATTGTATCCATCTGTCAGTTTTAACCAGCTTTCAGTAGCAAAGGCTTTTACCCAACCCTCAAATCTATTTTTCCACCAGTGATAATCTTCCACTTTCATTAACTTTGGTGACTTCTGTTGGCTCCCGTACATGTTCTCAAACTTCAAATTCTCCGAAATCTCTTTTGAATATTCTTTCATCTCAGATCTTCTATCTGACGATTCAGAAGTGAACGCGTACATATCGCTAAACGGGTTTATGAAAATATCATCCATTGTGAACGTACCTGTAAAAATCAGACAACACTTAGACAAATTTTGAATTGGAAATTATCAGATTCAAACGAAACTTGTTCAAACGGAATGGTCTGTTTCGTTTGAAAAAACAATGATTTCAAACGACAAAGATTCAAACGATGACTGTTCCGTTTGAATCAATAATTTCAAACGATAAACGTTCAAACAACCAACTCAAACGATCAACTAGTTTCAAACGATACACGTTTCAAACGAGCACCTCAAACGACAAACTGTTCAAACGACAGAACCCATTTTTCAAACGACAGCTTGTATTTTCAAACGATTGGACAGTTTTCAAACGATAGAGTCAATTTCAAACGGTGACGTCAGCAAATCGCGAAACTTTTCAAACGGTACACATGATTTCGATCAGTTTTAGGTCGAATTTTGATTTCAAACTTTCAAGGATTAGTTAATAGTCAATTTCGTTTGATATGTGATCGATTCAAGCCATTTTAACCGCGAGAACTAGTTAAAATCAGAAAAGAAAGGTAGAAGTGAGATAATCCGATGATTTCAAGCTGTATTTGGTATGAACTCCTCGTCCTGAGCTCTGATACCACTTGTTGGATCGTGTACGTGACCCTGAAAGTCAGTTAAGGTAGTTCAACATCATGTGTAAAGGCGGAATCAATGCACATAACGTCCAAAACAGCTCTAATCCTTTTAACTCTTCTTTTCTGATTAATAAATGTGCTTGTACAAAGTTTTCTGATGAAAAACCGGTAGCACTTCGTTTCACATACAATGACCTCAACCGTTCCGTTTGAAATGTGACACACACACTCCTATTTATAGACATGACCCTTCCGTTTGAAACTTTACATAATGTTTCAAACGACAGATCTCAAACGGAACCCCTATTCAAACAATGAGTTCAAACGGAACCCTTATGTTTCAAACGGAACCCCTATATACATAACTATTTTCAAACGGAACCCCTTGAAACACTTTCTAAACTCAAAACTAAAACCCAAATTTGACATTTAAGCTCCAATTTTGACTTTCTTGATATGAGACTTGATGAAGATGAAGTCAACAGACATTCTTGTGCATCAACACATGGCTTGGCAGTTTATTAAAAAATAAAAAAAATTACAAACACCCGCTATGACATGGCGGTGGACAGCGAATAGGAGGCCGCCACATCGGATCTCAAGCCCGCTCCACGCCCGGCTTCAAACCCTAGCCCCAAGGGCCACGCCCTAACCCAAGCCCACCCGGGGTGGTGGCTTGGGCGTTTTCCCCCAACCCAAGCCCCATACCCCACAGTCTAAAGTCCTATTCTATTAAGTTCCTCAGTAATAGAATTAAAAATACCTTTACCGGTTGTATCATTCACTATTAAAAATTCTAAAAAGTATTCTTTAACTTCTATTGAAGTTGGCGAAATATCTAAACATCGTAAGATAATGGACATTTGTTCTTTGGGGCTTATATCGGGTGTGCAATCAATAATAATTGAAAAATATTTAGCTTCTTTAACCTTTTTAATAATTTTTGTTTTGACCTCATTTGATAATAAATGTATTAGTTCATTTTGCATTCTGGGTCCAAGATAATGATTATGAATTTCTTTATTTTGTATGCGTCTAACATGTTCTTGCATTATCGGGTCAAATTATGCAATCATCTCAATACCGGCTAAAAATAAACCATTGTTTTCTTCATACAATTTTTCATTTGTCCCACGAAATGCTAAATTATGTGTACCAAGACTCTTTACAAGGGCAATAATTCTTTTTAGCACATTTCTCCAATGTTCTTTTTCTTTATTTATTTGATTTTAATTTTGTTTATCGATTGTCTTATTTTTCGCCAATCTTATCTCTAATTCCATCCATGTTCTCATATTGTTAATATGTACTTTACTTTTTTCATGTTCTTTTAATTTACTACTAATATTTTTCCAATCGTTATTACCTTCTTTAGCTAAGCTACTAGTACATTGATTCACGTTAAACAATTTACAACAAAAACAAAATGCTCTATCTAAATCTATAGAATAAATCAACCATGTTCTTTCTAGCGTTTCACCATTTGGTAATGTTCACATATAGTGAGATGTAATAAAGCTTCTTGAGTGTTCATCTTGTGGAAAATCATAATCACGAATTTTAATCGGACCTTTTTCTACGAGTATATCTCTTAGATCAATACTAATATTATTCCATTGACTTGGATCAACATAATTTATAGGTATTTCATCGGTTGTAAATTCATCATTTGTAGGTTTTTCGTCGTTTGTAGGTTCATTATTTGTAGGTGTATCACTATCGTTTGTAGGTTCATTATTTGTAGGTGTATCAATATCGTTTGTAGGTTCAATATTTGTAGGCGTATCATTATCGTTTGTAGGTTCATTATTTGTAGGCGTATCACTATCGTTTGTAGGTTGACTTGTTGTAGGTGTACAAAATTTTAGAAGTGCTCCCTTTTGTGATTCGATTAAAGCTTCTTGTTTACGTTTTTTTGCCTTTTTGAATGACCGGATTCAAAAGTTCGAATTCGATTTGACATTGCTAAAATATAAATCAATTTAAGAGATGGATAATGAGCCCTAATTCCCTAAACAACAACTTTATTCAGAAAAATAGCAAATTATGAAAGAAGAATAAACCCTAATTCCCTAAACAACAACTTGATTCAGGAAAAAAACAGATATCTAACCTGTGCGTGCCACTGACTTTCGAGAATCTGAGTGTCTGAGACTCTGTGCCACTGAGTTTCGACTACCGACTTCCGAGAACAGATAAATAGATAATCCACGTCTGCCACAGTGCCACAAATCAACTAATCAAGAAGACAAGAACTGGCGACGATTATGTTCCACAAATCGACTAATCCACAGTGCCACAAATCAACTAATCGTATATCAGTGAAGAAACACTAGATAAATGACCGGAATCAAATTATCCAGGGGGTTAGGTTCTGCATAGAAAGGGTGGTCTCTCTCGCTTGATTCAAAGGGACTAGTCTTCTTCTCCGGTGAACACTGCAAAACAAAACACCGTTAGCCTCGTCACGGGGAAAATGGAGGTTTTCTCCGTGACCCGACTCCGGCGTGAGAATAAGTATGTGTTTATGAAGAAGCGGAAGTATTGATGAAGTGAGTGTAACCACAAGTTCATACCTGAATTACTCTTATATTTATAACCGGGAGTTTGGGCGGGAAAACTCATTGTTGAAATATTAACGGAAGATGCTAACACCGTAAACGGTTATTTTCCTTCCGTTAGTTCTTTTGATCGGATTGCTAGATCACACGGATCGTGATCTTGATCGACAGGTGGGGTGTTGCCACGTGGAAAGTGGGCAAGTGGAGGTTTCTCTCCAATTCCATGCCATCATCGTGATTTCAGGGAGGCCTGAGATGATGACACGTGTCCCAGATGGTTATAACCATCTGGTGGTGCACGATTGATTCTTCTAGAAGGTTATTGCCATAATCCGGTGTGACTCCTTATCGTGTGGCACCAGTTGAGTAGATAATATCCAAGTCTGGGTATTATTGAGCGGAAGTGTTTGACCTAGGATTTTCATCCTTTGTTTGTTATGGGGGAAGGCGCAAGGATTCATGATTTTCCTTTTAGAGCGCAAGTGTTGCTTGCTATCCTTCCCTTAAGCTCTTTCTGTAGGACCAGTTGCGTGGCCGCGCAAGGCCAAAAGAGGGCTAAGAGATAAGGTTGTGGTATGGTCCCAAGTACTTGGTATGAGGTTTTTGGGACCTTACCCCTTCAAGTCCCCCTAGTCTAGTGTTGCTCTTATGCAAATAAGTGGAGCACTGGACTATAAGAGAGAAATGCTTTTGGCGCGAAAGTAGGGAATCTTCTATGAGAAGATTTACTTTGCTTATTATGGTGATTTTGAAAATCTTTGACTTTGGGTGGGAAAAGTGCAGTAAGGACCGTGTGACAGGCTGTCAGTGTCAGGTGCGCATTACTGTCCGTGCTTTACACGCGCACGTGAACTCGCGTTTGTGTTGTTTCCCACTCGCCCCTGTCGCTTGGGTAACCGTGCTATCCCGAAAAAGGTGTTGTGCAGTTACCGAGGCTATTTATGGCGGTGGGTATATAAGTGTTTTGGATTTCCCATTTCCAGTAATCATTACTTTGTTGAAAAATCCTCCTCTTTTCGTCTTCTTTATCTGTTCTATAGAAAGAATTGCAATTTCTCCTTCCTATGTTAACCGGCGATCATCACGAAGACTCAGAAGAAATGTCTGTCGAACTTCCACCATTAAAGTGGTCTAGGGCAACCTTTGATGGTTTGATTCGGAATCTCAGGTTCTCTGAAAACTGGGGTGCCCTTTACCCTGAAGAAGGTCAAACGGCGGTGGATGCTCCGGCCGGGTATGTGACCTTGTTTTGGGATTTCTTTAGTGCAGGCAACTTTCGTTTGCCTGTAACGGAATTCTTCTTTGAAATTCTTGAGTACTACAAATTCCACATATCCCAGATGTATCCAATTGGTATGGTTAGGGTTCGGCATTTTTAATTCGTGTGTCGTACGATGCATATTGAGCCGACAGTTCCTCGTTTTCGAGTTTTTCACCAAATGCACTGTACCCAAGGGTTCTATTCATTTGTTCAAAGGGCATCAACGAAGAAGATTTTGCTTCATCCCCCCAAATCATTCCACGACTGGAAATAGAAATTCTTTTTCATTAAAGCAGGGGTTTTCCCGATGAAGATGATTTTTAGGGGAAAAGAGGATGTCCCCACCGAAACTATTCAGACCCTTGTTGACGAAAACTGGTACCAGGATCTGAAAGACGTTCCATCTATTGCTTTACCGGAGACAGCCCTTGTTGGAGCCGGTATGAGTCTGAACTGGAGAATGGAACGAGAAGAGAAACCGGTGTACATGGAGGATGGCAAGAGTAAGAATTTTCTTTCTTTCCCTTTTCTCTCTCTCTTTTTTTTTTTGAAATTTATCTTCACATCTCCTTTTTTGCAGTTGTCTCGCTATATGTTGTTTCGTTTGAAAGAGAAGGTGGAAAGATGTCTACTTGTAAGACCCTAATACGTATTTGCCAAAAAGTCGCAGCGGAAATTCGTGCCATAAAATTTCTTTCATTACAAACGTTTTGACTTACTTGAAAGTTCGTTTTATTATGTATCTTCTACAAAAATAAAGCATAAGTCCTGTTTACTATTAATACATACTCAATTATTCCCGTACAATCTATCTTGTGACTCGGTCTTCGATCTCTAATCCTCGATATAACCGCCCGTGATTTGTACAACCTGCACTCACCACATACGTTCATCACATTAGTACACAATACATAAATAAGATTCAATCTCGTACACTTTCCATTGCGTTATCTTTCTAATTCCAGGCATTTCATCTGTGCATCCATATTCTGGTGAGGCTTCAATAATGTACCTGCATTGCTTCTCATTCTCAAGGCACACTATTAGTAACGCATTACTCGACGTATCTAAATCATGTACATGTACATGTTTACATGTATACATATGCGTCTACATACGTACATACCCTCCTATATTTCTACATACCTGCATATACTCATACGTACCTTCTTCTATACCAACCACATATCTACATACGCACATACATTACTACTTCTCTACATACATTCATATATACCTACGTATCTTCGCATACGCATAAATACACATCTACATACATACCCACATTATTGTGTCTACCTGCATTTCATTTCATTCTCGAAGCACGCTGTTAAGGACGTCAATACTTAAATGCATTGTAACCGCGTATATAAATCATATATAGAACCACTTACATACATACATACATTTACTTGCATACCCACGCATCTAATTACATACATACATGATTACATCTTCGCATATGTATTTACATACATACATACATCACTACATACACACATACCTACTCACATACATACATACCTACATGCATACATACATACACACATACATACACGCATACATACTTGCATCCACACACATATATATATATATATATATATATATATATATATACGTTCGTACCTACACACGTATGTACTTTCATATTCAAATACGTAATGCTCATGCTCATACATAACTACTTACGTACATACATACATCAATACCTACATATATACATACATGCATACATAACTCCATACTTACATACATTCATAAAATGAATCATAACTACAGCCTTGTATACCTTAGCTCACACGTGCATGTACTTACGTAATTTTCCTAAATGCATTCATACATACATGCTTGTCGGCCATTTTATATACATCAGTCATCCCATTCATCCATAATCAAGAAAACTCTATATGTATACTAAGAAGTGAATCGAAAGTCACTTACCTCGAGCGTTAGTGTTCATGCTTGTTTCCTCGCCTCCGCTTAACCCGTTAACCTTCCGTTTTCGAGTCCTTGCTAATGTGATTCCTATCCTTTCATGTCATCACAATTACATTATGGTTAGCACACATGCTCATTCATACTACATTCGTACATTACTTGACTTTTTATTAACCAAATACCACATACATAAGGCATATAGACTAAAAGTCACCTTGTTCCTTATTCAAGCAACTCAATTATCATCATACACGACACATAGATCATCTACTACAATACATCTGACTTCTCTACTATTACAATCATATCCAAAAGGCTAACCATGCTGTACATTAACGCCAATTTTACACATAGTAACGCTTTAAACACACCTTAACAACTGTAACATTCACCCGAAGCAATATTTAGTGTTTAGTAAATTGGTGACTAGAAAATCATATGTTTTAAGTTCACAAAGCACATTATTTTCATTGCTGCATTTTTCACGCAGCAGCTGTTCGGGGTCACTTTCCCCCTTTTTAATCACCTAATCCGACTTCGACTTTCAAATAAGAATTGTAATATGCGAAACAAGCTTTCCAACGATATAAGGCTCGTTGTCTAATTCCTAATAACGAATGAGATACGGCCTTTACAAGATGACTATCTAGGGCTGTCAAAATGACGAATTTACTAACTTTTCATGCTGTTTTGACCCACTAAATCTCATAACCAGCATCTTGTGACCAAATAAGAATTGTAACATGCGAAACAAGCTTTCCAACGATATAAGGCTCGTTGTCTAACTCCTGATAACGAATGAGATACGGCCTTTACAAGATGGCTATCTAGGGCTGTCAAAATGACGAATTTACTAACTTTTCATGCTGTTTGTAACACCCTAAATTTAAACCCTTGATATTTATAATAGTTTGTACCATTTCTAGTAAAATGTTACTTTCAAAATCTGACTTTCATATTAAAGTTCATAATTACCATCTAACTTAATCACAAATAACTAAGTTGGAACGTTTAAAAGATGTTCAAAACATGTGCTTGCAACCCATACACAAGGACTACAAAAGATTTAAAACATAGCGGAAGCTTCATAATTCGTGTTCGGTTCTTTGACGTTGCTTGACCGCCATCCGTACTGTCCATCTAAACACCTAGGGTCAAAACCAATTAAAACATTAGTTTGACTTTGGTACATAATACTTAAACATAAAAATCAATCATCAATTAATAATAAAAACAATTTAAAGTTTTTCTAAGTTCACCGTAAATTACGGTCATACCGTAATTTACGGTGAGACCGTAATTTACGGTGAGACCTGAAGACTTATGGTCACCGTAAATCAGGTGGTTTCCACCGTAAACAATAAACATCTACCGTAAATTACGGTAATACCGTAATTTACGGTAGTACCTGGGATTTCAAGTTTTATTTTCTTGGTTTATTACACCAAGATTCTAACTCTTTAATTTCAGGTTTTTCTATGATTCTGAAACCTTAAAACCCCATATTTCTCAAATGATATATATATTGTTCAAACATCAAAGATCTTTCTATCATATGCCTATGTATTAATCATGCCTTACTTGATTGTTCGACCCGTTTAAGCACCAAGAGTTAATCATCAAGCAAGGTAATTCAAACATAAATTTTCTAACAATTGTTTTGACCCGTCTCAATGGATTAAGACGAATAGTCACTTCCTTGATATTTTGATCTATCTTGTTTACCATGTTTTCAAAACTACAACATAAAACTATCAAATAATTTACAATTGTAACGAAACGGTAATTTCGTACCTCTAAAGCACGCCTTTCCCTCGTGAATTTCCTCCGGCTTGTCCGCTTGATGATCCGGACTCTTTGCCTATAAAATTCATTTTTACAACTTGTTTAGAACTCTTTTCATGACCATATTCATATCATTGTGATACATGATCAAATCTACGTTCTCATCATATTTTATCATTTAAATCCCCTCTTAAGCATTTCAACAAACACCTAACGGGTCAGATTCTTCTATAATTATCATCAAGTTCATGATTTGTAATTTACATCTATTTTTGCTAAATTACAAATTTCATATACCAATTGACATCTATATTTCTGAATTTACTTTAACAAATTCAGATATCACTATAACAATAATCATAATTTTAGTATTCTTCAAGCTCATAGCCTCCTAACATGTAAACCCCAACTTTACAACTATGATGCAAAGTTTTCACAAGGAATCACCTAGGGTTTGATTCTAATCATCATATTAATTCAACATTCATTCATGCATGTCATATCTAGGCTCAATTTCAGTTTTTCACAATTAACCTAGAATTCATGATGGATCAAAGTACCAAAATTTTACATACCTTTTGATCCTTACAACGAGGTGATTACTAATTTGTGTTTAGAATTCGATTTAGGATGGATTTGAGGCTTCAATTTTGCAGATTTTCATGTGAAGCTAGAGTTTGGAGAACACCTATGTCGCCCCCTTTTCTCCTGATCGACCAGACACACAAGTTGTTGTGTGTTTGGTTTGATTTTTTGTTATTATTAGAGGTTATCTTTCACATTAGACAAGTTTGACCCCTCAACTAGGATTTTCCTTTAAGTTTAAATATCTTAACCTTGTTATGAGTTATTTCAAGACTTGAATTTAACTAGGTTAAGTTCCTAGTTGGTAAATTCTTGCTTGTTTTAACCTTACTAATTCCAGTTAAGGTTTTATATTATTTTTATTTTATTATATATTTCTTTTTTTTATCGGGGTGTTACAAGTCCACCCCCCTTAAAAAGGGTTTCGTCCCCGAAACCGTAGTACGTACCGAATAAAGTAGGGTGAAGACGTCTCATCTCCTCTTCGGACTCCCATGTAGTGTCCGAACCCTTCCTATGCTCCCATTTAACTTTGACTTGATCGATTTGTCTATTTCGCAAGTGTTTGACTTTTCGATCTAAAATCTCCAACGGTCTCACAGCGTAATTCAGACTATTATCCACTTCGATATCATCATAATGGATATAGGTCGTTTCGTCCGCTAGGCACTTTCTTAATTGCGACACGTGGAACGTGCCATGGATTCCACTTAGCTCTTCCGGTAATTCAAGACGGTAAGCTACTTTGCCAACCTTCCCAATAATTTTGAAAGGTCCAATAAACCTTGGGCTTAGCTTCCCCCTTTTTCTGAATCTAATAACGCCTTTCCATGGGGAGACTTTTAGCATGACCTTGTCACCAACTTGGAATTCAATCGGCCTTTTCCTTTTATCAACATATGCCTTTTGCCTGTCTTGAGCCGCTTTCAAGTGTGCCCGAACTTTATCGATCTTTTCATTCGTGGCTCGTACTATATCTTGGTGGGCGAGTTCACGTGGACCCACTTCACCCCAACATACTGGGGTTCGACACTTCCTACCGTAAAGCATTTCGTATGGTGCCATTTTAATGCTAGATTGGTAACTGTTGTTATACGAAAACTCGACTAACGGTAGGTGAACATCCCAACTGCCTCCAAAGTCGATTATACACGCTCGTAGCATGTCTCCCAATATTTGTATCGTTCTTTCACTTTGTCCATCCGTTTGAGGATGGTACGCAGTGCTAATGAACAATTTGGTCCCCATTTGTTCTTGGAAATCACGCCAAAAATTCGAAGTAAACCGGGTATCCCTATCCGACACGATGGACACCGGCACTCCATGACGTGCTATGATTTCATTGGTATAGACTTCTGACATCTTTTCTGACGTATAAGTCTCACGAATCGGAATGAAGTGAGCACTTTTCGTCAATCTATCCACCACTACCCATATGGCATAAAAACCACGATTCGTCTTAGGCAGCTTGGTTAACAGGTCCATTGTAATATGTTCCCATTTCCAAACCGGAATTTCTAACGATTGGAGTTTACCGTATGGTTTCTGGTGTTCCGCCTTGACTTGTAAACATGTCAAGCATTTTTCCACATATTTCGCCACGTCCCTCTTCATTCCGGGCCACCAATAATTTTGTTTCAAATCATTGTACATCTTGGTTGCACCCGGATGAATCGAATAACGGGATTTATGAGCTTCGTTAAGTAGAAGCGCCTTTACTCCACAAGTATGTGGAACCCAAATCCTTCCGGATCGAGTCTTCAACCCATGATTCCCTTCCGACAAATCTTTCCATTGACCAATTATTCTTTCTTTCTTCCAATTCTCTTCTTTTACTGCTTCTAATTGCGCCTCTCGAATACGTTCAAGTATACCCGAGGTTACCACAAGTTGCATCGATCTTACTCGTTTCGGGACATAATCTGCTTTTCTGCTCAAAGCGTCCGCTACCACATTTGCTTTTCCGGGGTGATAATGTATCTCACAATCATAGTCTTTCACCGTTTCCAACCATCGCCTTTGTCGCATATTTAACTCCTTCTGATCGAAGAAGTATTTCAAGCTCTTGTGGTCGGTGAATATGGTGCATTTTACCCCATACAAGTAATGCCTCCATATTTTTAATGCAAATACCACCGCTGCCAACTCGAGATCGTGCGTGGGGTATTTCTTCTCGTGTATCTTCAATTGTCTCGAGGCATAAGCTATTACCTTGCCCCGTTGCATCAACACGCAACCGAGCCCCGATAATGAAGCATCCGAATAAACCACCATGTCTTCGACTCCGTCCGGCAATGTCAGTACCGGAGCTTGAGTTAGCCTTTCTTTTAGCGTCCGAAACGCTTTTTCTTGATCGACTCCCCAAACAAACTTTGCTTTCTTTTGGGTTAGCTTTGTTAACGGCGATGCAATTTTGGAGAAATCTTGAATGAATCTCCTATAATACCCAGCAAGCCCCAAAAAGCTTCTAATTTCCGAAGGGTTCTTCGGGGGATTCCATTTTGACACCGCCTCTATCTTTGACGGATCCACCAAAACTCCGTCGGCATTTATGACATGGCCGAGAAATTGTACCTCTCGTAACCAAAAGGCACATTTAGAGAATTTTGCATATAACTTCTCTCGTCTAAGTGTCTCTAACACTTCTTGTAAGTGATGTGCGTGTTCGGCTTCACTTTTCGAATACACCAAAATATCATCGATGAACACGATGACCGACTTGTCCAACATTGGCTTGCAAACCCGGTTCATGAGGTCCATGAAAGCCGCGGGCGCATTTGTTAGCCCAAATGACATCACGAGAAATTCGTAATGTCCGTATCTCGTACGGAAGGCCGTCTTTGGCACATCTTCTTCTTTGACCTTTAGTTGGTGATACCCCGACCTAAGGTCAATTTTTGAAAACCAACTCGCGCCTTGTAGTTGGTCAAATAAGTCGTCTATCCTCGGGAGCGGGTATCGGTTCTTTACCGTGAGTTTGTTTAACTCCCGGTAATCGATACACATGCGCATGCTCCCGTCCTTCTTTCTCACAAACAATACCGGTGCGCCCCAAGGAGACACACTCGGCCTTATGAATCCCTTGTCAAGCAGGTCTTGGATTTGGGACATCAACTCTTGTAGTTCCGACGGTGCAAGTCGGTACGGGGCTTTCGCTACAGGTTTCGCGCCCGGAATCAATTCGATCCCGAACTCTACTTCCCGTTCAGGCGGTATTCCCGGTAATCTTCCGGAAAAACATCTTCATAATCTCGTACTACCGGTACATCTCCAATCTTTCGTGATTCTTTCTCGGTCTCATTTGCATAAATTATGAATGCCTTGCATCCTCGCTTCATGAGCTTGTGAGCTTTCAACATCGAACATACTATGGGGTTGCCTCGTTTTTCGCCATAAATGGTGACGTGTTTTCCGGTTGGAGATGTTAGTTTTATCTCTTTGCGAAAACACACAACCTTTGCATGGTATTGAGATAGCCAATCCATCCCCACGACTACTTGGAATTCTCCCATCGACATCGGGATTAGATTTATCAAATATTCTTCATCATCGATGCTCAGTTTACAATTTTCACATACATCACAAACAATAAAGCTTTTATTATTACCTATCTCTACTTCTAAAGGCACAGGTAATTTGGTTAGAACAAATGAAGGATGTCGAATAAACCCATATGAAACAAAGGATTTATTCGCACCCGTATCAAATAACACGTGTGCGGGAAATGAATTTACAGCAAATATACCTGAGACCACGTCAGGTTCAATCTTCGCTTCTGCGGCGGTTAATTGAAAAGATCTTGCCTTTGCTTTTGGGGCTTCACCATTCGGTTCCTGCCCATCTTTCTTTCCAACCAGTTCCGGGCATTCCGACTTTTTGTGACCCGTTCGATAACAATTGTAACAAACCGTCACTTTCTCCGGGCACGACATAGCCATATGTCCCGTTTTCTTGCATATGGGACAAGGCTTATCCTTGTAACGACATTCGCCTTTATGATTTTTCCCACAAATTTTGCAACCTGATATACCATCCTTAGCATCTGATTTCTTTGCCGATTCATTCGTTCTTGCTTTCTTGGCAGGGCTTGGATTCACATCTTGTGCCCTTCGTTCACCCCGTTCTATACTTTTCTTCAATTCAATCTCCCTTTCCCGAGCAGCATTGACAATCTCGGTAAGGGTCTCGTACTTTGAAGGGGTTATGAACTCTCTGTACTCTGCGCTTAGCATGTTATGATAATAATAGACCTTTTGTTCTTCATTCGTTATCAAATCATCACAGAACTTCATCTTGTCCATAAACATCCCCGTGATCTTGTCTATGGATTCACCTTTGTGTCTGAGTTGCATGAACTCTTCCTTGATTTTATTTATGACCGCCTTGGGACTATGGTGTTTAAGAAAAGGCATCTTAAACTCCTCCCATGTCATGGCCTTAGCCGCTTCACTTCCAATCTCCTTCTTTTTGTTATCCCACCAGTCTTTCGCTTGACTTCTTAATTGACCCGTACCATAGGCTACGTAGTCATTTTCATCACAATGAGTTCTCTCGAATACTCCTTCGATATCACTTAGCCATCGTTGACACACAATTGGATCAACCTCCCCATTATATACTGGTGGTTTACAAGCCATGAATTCCTTGTATGAACAAGGCTTTCGTCCCCCATGCTTTTCCTTTGCTACATTTGAATCATCTTCCAGCTTCTTGATTCTATCTTCTACTATTGATAAAACTGTGTTTTGAATTTTATCAATAAAGCCCGACAAACTGTTTTCGATCGCCTTTCCAACCTCTTCGGCAATCACTTCTTTCATTTGTTCGGTGACTCTTGGCACCGCATTAGCATTATCTCCATCAGCCATCTCGATTTCTGAAATGTTTACATAGATTGTTAAACATTCCATTTATAACACATGCTTTACTTGTTTTGATTTAATCAAGTTCATAACTCGATTTAATCATTCTTGTTTCAATTCAATCAAGTTCGTAACTTGATTTAATGATTCTTGTTTCAATTCAATCAAGTTCGTAACTTGATTTAATAATTCTTGTTTCAATTCAATCAAGTTCGTAACTTGATTTAATAATTCTTGTTTCATGCATTTCCTGGTGAGCTTACACACTCTTTTCATTTTCATGCATATTTATTCATTTCTCATTCTATACGTAATACATAATTTATTAACAAAATAAGTTAACTCTTACCGGACGATCGATCAAGCTTGAACCGAACACTTTATTGACAACCTTAGGCTCTGATTACCAACTTGTAACACCCTAAATTTAAACCCTTGATATTTATAATAGTTTGTACCATTTCTAGTAAAATGTTACTTTCAAAATCTGACTTTCATATTAAAGTTCATAATTACCATCTAACTTAATCACAAATAACTAAGTTGGAACGTTTAAAAGATGTTCAAAACATGTGCTTGCAACCCATACACAAGGACTACAAAAGATTTAAAACATAGCGGAAGCTTCATAATTCGTGTTCGGTTCTTTGACGTTGCTTGACCGCCATCCGTACTGTCCATCTAAACACCTAGGGTCAAAACCAATTAAAACATTAGTTTGACTTTGGTACATAATACTTAAACATAAAAATCAATCATCAATTAATAATAAAAACAATTTAAAGTTTTTCTAAGTTCACCGTAAATTACGGTCATACCGTAATTTACGGTGAGACCGTAATTTACGGTGAGACCTGAAGACTTATGGTCACCGTAAATCAGGTGGTTTCCACCGTAAACAATAAACATCTACCGTAAATTACGGTAATACCGTAATTTACGGTAGTACCTGGGATTTCAAGTTTTATTTTCTTGGTTTATTACACCAAGATTCTAACTCTTTAATTTCAGGTTTTTCTATGATTCTGAAACCTTAAAACCCCATATTTCTCAAATGATATATATATTGTTCAAACATCAAAGATCTTTCTATCATATGCCTATGTATTAATCATGCCTTACTTGATTGTTCGACCCGTTTAAGCACCAAGAGTTAATCATCAAGCAAGGTAATTCAAACATAAATTTTCTAACAATTGTTTTGACCCGTCTCAATGGATTAAGACGAATAGTCACTTCCTTGATATTTTGATCTATCTTGTTTACCATGTTTTCAAAACTACAACATAAAACTATCAAATAATTTACAATTGTAACGAAACGGTAATTTCGTACCTCTAAAGCACGCCTTTCCCTCGTGAATTTCCTCCGGCTTGTCCGCTTGATGATCCGGACTCTTTGCCTATAAAATTCATTTTTACAACTTGTTTAGAACTCTTTTCATGACCATATTCATATCATTGTGATACATGATCAAATCTACGTTCTCATCATATTTTATCATTTAAATCCACTCTTAAGCATTTCAACAAACACCTAACGGGTCAGATTCTTCTATAATTATCATCAAGTTCATGATTTGTAATTTACATCTATTTTTGCTAAATTAAAAATTTCATATACCAATTGACATCTATATTTCTGAATTTACTTTAACAAATTCAGATATCACTATAACATTAATCATAATTTTAGTATTCTTCAAGCTCATAGCCTCCTAACATGTAAAACCCCAACTTTACAACTATGATGCAAAGTTTTCACAAGGAATCACCTAGGGTTTGATTCTAATCATCATATTAATTCAACATTCATTCATGCATGTCATATCTAGGCTCAATTTCAGTTTTTCACAATTAACCTAGAATTCATGATGGATCAAAGTACCAAAATTTTACATACCTTTTGATCCTTACAACGAGGTGATTACTAATTTGTGTTTAGAATTCGATTTAGGATGGATTTGAGGCTTCAATTTTGCAGATTTTCATGTGAAGCTAGAGTTTGGAGAACACCTATGTCGCCCCCTTTTCTCCTGATCGACCAGACACACAAGTTGTTGTGTGTTTGGTTTGATTTTTTGTTATTATTAGAGGTTATCTTTCACATTAGACAAGTTTGACCCCTCAACTAGGATTTTCCTTTAAGTTTAAATATCTTAACCTTGTTATGAGTTATTTCAAGACTTGAATTTAACTAGGTTAAGTTCCTAGTTGGTAAATTCTTGCTTGTTTTAACCTTACTAATTCCAGTTAAGGTTTTATATTATTTTTATTTTATTATATATTTCTTTTTTTTTTATCGGGGTGTTACATGTTTGACCCACTAAATCTCATAACCAGCATCTTGTGACCAAATAAGAATTGTAACATGCGAAACAAGCTTTCCGACGATATAAGGCTCGTTGTCTAACTCCTGATAACGAATGAGATACGGCCTTTACAAGATGGCTATCTAGGGCTGTCAAAATGACGAATTTACTAACTTTTCATGCTGTTTTGACCCACTAAATCTCATAACCAGCATCTTGTGACCAAATAAGAATTGTAACATGCGAAACAAGCTTTCCAACGATATAAGGCTCGTTGTCTAACTCCTGATAACGAATGAGATACGGCCTTTACAAGATGGCTATCTAGGGCTGTCAAAATGACGAATTTACTAACTTTTCATGCTGTTTTGACCCACTAAATCTCATAACCAGCATCTTGTGACCAAATAAGAATTGTAACATGCGAAACAAGCTTTCCAACGATATAAGGCTCGTTGTCTAACTCCTGATAACGAATGAGATACGGCCTTTACAAGATGGCTATCTAGGGCTGTCAAAATGACGAATTTACTAACTTTTCATGCTGTTTTGACCCACTAAATCTCATAACCAGCATCTTGTGACCAAATAAGAATTGTAACATGCGAAACAAGCTTTCCAACGATATAAGGCTCGTTGTCTAACTCCTGATAACGAATGAGATACGGCCTTTACAAGATGGCTATCTAGGGCTGTCAAAAGTGACGAATTTACTAACTTTTTAACACAAACTTGAATCAATTCAAGTTTCATGTAGGCATTTTATCAAACACTTGGTGAGCGTACTACAATCTAAGCTCAATGTACAAGTATCTCATGCATAAGCTTACTATCTCATATCAAAATCATTCATTCAACAATTACCATACAATTTTCATTCTAATTAGTTCATTCTACAACATCATACAACATCTAACTTCACCCATCAAAATTCCTTAGAACATATCACATATAGTCATCATCAACTTCATTCTACTATCACTACAAATGGGTTTTTCCCAAAACATCAACATAATCGAAATTAAGCATGCTATAGCTTCTATGTATTCATATTGCCTAGATTCCCTACTCAATTTCAATAAACATTCACGGATTACACATAACCCACTAAACCAAACATCACAAAAACACTTAATTCGACTTACTTTGTGTTAGAAACACTTAAATGATCAACATTCAGGTTCATGCATCCGAGCTTCCTTGAGATTTCTTCCCAATTTGATGAAATTAGTGAAACTAGGGTTTCACCTTTTCCTTGCCTTTGTTTGATCGATCCAGAGCCAGGCATACACACTGGCTTCTTTTTTTTTATCAAATATATTACACATTTACACATTAGCCCCTTGTCTTTTAAGGTAAGTTTAAATTGTTATTTCCATACTAACCTGGTCTCTTTTCTTAGTTTAACTTAGTTACACACATAAATTTAAAGTTATTGTCGTTTTTCTTACGGTACCATTTTACGGTCACCGTTTTCTGTTATTTAGCATCACGAAAATAATATTATTTTATAACATACGAAATTTGGGGCGTTACAAGTCTACCCCCCTTAAAGAAGGTTTCGTCCCCGAAACCTCTTTCGTTCCTTCTATAAGACATCTAGTTATATTCCTCGTTGATCATTCACTCGGGTTTCATTGGAAGACTTACATAAGTATGTTGTGAGAAATTGCCATTAGTCACATATCCCCTTATCCTTAGTTCGAAACTAGCATCCCGACATACATTTATATCTAACAAGATTTTAATTTCTTGCCACATCAACCGTTTTCGATGTTTCATACCTACTTAATGGACCGAACTAATCTATCCATTCTTTTATTACTTCTTTTATTATTAACAATTCATCTTCATTCGGCTTCTCAAGAGTCAAACTACAATCACCTTTTTACCTGCATTTTATTACTTGCTTTATTACTTATCATTATATTTCATTTGACCTTCGGAAGTCTACTTTGTAAATACAATCTCACATATACCTATCGATTATCCTATCCTGACGCATCCATCTCTAATCGAGTCATAAACTCTTATTAAATGCATAACTTTTATACATACCTGGAACAAGTCGAAATCCATTGACTTGTTATCCATATTTTGCTTGACTATTTCCTTCCAGTTTGTGACATTACATTTCCGTACATCATGCTCACCTACAATTAAATACTTAACCATTTCAAACATTAAATACCTGGTTCAAATGGTACTCACCATTTGACCCGCATAACTCATTTATCCTTTCATACAATACTTGAGCGTAATTATATTCATATATTTACATATATAAGTTCAAAACATAGCAATAATAATATCCGCTTCACAAGGAATATTTACTTGCTTAGTCTGTATTTACTTATATATTCGAATCTTTCCATTCTTATCATTCATTATGTTTCGAACCTGCCACGCGGTTCCTAACCTATAATTCATGTTTTCATTTCTTTAATGAAATTAGTGAAACTAGGGTTTCACCTTTTCCTTGCCTTTGTTTGATCGATCCAGAGCCAGGCATACACACTGGCTTCTTTTTTTTTTATCAAATATATTACACATTTACACATTAGCCCCCTTGTCTTTTAAGGTATGTTTAAATTGTTATTTCCATACTAACCTGGTCTCTTTTCTTAGTTTAACTTAGTTACACACATAAATTTAAAGTTATTGTCGTTTTTCTTACGGTACCATTTTACGGTCACCGTTTTCTGTTATTTAGCATCACGAAAATAATATTATTTTATAACATACGAAATTTGGGGCGTTACACTACTATTGCAAAGAAACCAGATGAGAAACTGTGGTATCACCGTATTGTGAAGAATTTTGTTCTTCCTCGGGATGCTGATCTGTTTGCACAACCTGCTGCTGGCGCTGGTAAGCCTTCCTCATATTGTTTATTGTTTGCTTCTTTTGCGCGTCTGAACAAGTTTTATTCTGCGCTTTAGTAGGTGACTTGTCTAATTTGGGCATAGGCCCTGAGAAGAAGACGCGTGACAACCACTACTGCTGCGCCTAAGAAGAATGATGCTGAGAAAGCTCAATCTTCTAAGGTCAAGAATGTTGGGGGAGAGAAGAAAGGTATGCGCCGTTCCTCTGACTCCTGGTGTGATTATGTGGTGGTTTCTGATTCTTTGGAGGGTCGTGCGCCTGCAGTTATTATTAGAAGGCCGAAACCAGAACCGAAAGATAGTGTTGATATCCCTCCGTCCAACCCAGACGATCCCATTGATTTGGAATCAAGCCCTGAGCACTTGGTGCAGAATAAAGCAGGGAAAAGAAAACAGACTGGCGCTGAGGTTGAAGGTCAGCCCGCAAAGAAAATTCAGAGGAAGAAGATTACCAGAAAAGGCAACCTGGACGCCTTTATTTCGGAGTCTGCTCCTAGTAAGTGTCATCTTTGCTTTCCTTTTCTTATGCGCATTGAATATGTATAGACTTTGTTTTTTCAGAAATCCCAACTTCTCCTGTTCCCACAGAACCGCTGCCTGTGGTTAACAAAGAACTCCCACTCTCTCCTCCATGCACTCCTGTTGCTGATCAGTTAAAGAATACTGATGCTCCTGAGGGTGGTGCGGAGAAAACTGTTGGGGTTGAGGATCTTGGAGCTGACAAGCCTGTTGATGCTTCTGCGGATACGGAAAAGGTTATTAGCTCAGAGGTTGTGGATGATGCTGGTGACCCACAAGCCCCTGAATTTACTGCTCATGAGTTGGAGAAAGAGAAAACTGCTGAAGAAATCCCTGTTACAGCGTCTCCTTCTTAGGTTTCTGGTTCTATGCCTGAAAATATCGAGAAAGTTTCTGCTGAAAATCAAGGCTCATTCTCTGATGCTGGCAAGAATTCCACAATCTGCCCAGATGAGACTTTGGGGGATTATTTCTATAGAACTTATTCGGAAAAGGATGCTTCCGACTTCCATGTCCCTGTTTGGAATCTGAAGAAGGGTGATACTTTCTTAGATTGGCGCGTGTGCCGGGACTGGTTGCAGGGGATATTTCCGCCAGGGGAGATTAAGTTTCAAGAAAGTCGACTTCATGAGCAAACTTATCATGCCTACCTTGAGGAAGCTGCTTCTCATGCATCGACCACTCATCACATAGTGCGTGAGTGGCATAGTATGCACAAGGAGTGGGATGCTTTCAAGGTGTCCAAGAAGAAAATTGCTGATGATGAAAACCGAATTGCCCAATTGAAGGCTAAGCTGGAATCTGATCAGGCCAAGTTTGAAGCTGATCGGAAAACTGAAGAATGGTCCGTTGCGGGCTGGAAGAGAAAAGAAGAAGCCGAAGCTGCTCTTCTTTCAGAGGAACGCAAGAACTGGAAGAAAATATGTGAAAAAGATAACTCCGAAAAGATGAATCTCCATAATTTTATCAATAATCTCAAGGTTGAGGTTGAGAAATTGAAAAAACAGGATGCGGAGATTGAAAAGTTGAAAAAAGAGAAAGCTGATGCTGAAGCTGCGCGTGACGAGGCGCGTTCGCACAGGGAGCGAAGTGAACAACGAGAGGTACAAGCTTGCGCCACCCTTTCTCTTAGAGATAAAGAGTTAGAAGAACTTACCGCTTTGCTTTCTGACCAGGAACAACTCAAGAAAGACCTGGAGCTTGTGCTTTCTGAGAAAAATGAAATCTCCCGCCGTTTAACTGAAACTGACGAAAAACTAGAAAATTCTGAAACGGCGCGGGCCATAGCAGAGAGCGAGCTGGAACTTGAAAAGTGATATGTTAGGTTGAAAGAGCGTGGGATTGCCTATGTAAGTTGCTTCTTGTTTGTTTTCTTTGCGGGAATGCTTCGCGCTCTTCTGTTATTTATCTTTCTTGTTCTTGTAGGTTGCTGAATCAGTGTTTAATTCTGAAGAGCTAGATAAAACCGTTGCGCGCTTGGTGGTTGCACCATGTGAATAACGTTCTGAAGGTTAATTGGGATACAAGCAGATCTGCCACATATGGTGTTAATACTGGTGTTGCGCTTGTAGCTTTAAAAACATAATTCAACAATTTGCAGCTCCCCGTCATGGACCTTATAAATGTTGCTTTGCAATCCGAAGATCATGTGGCTCAACTAAAGGAAATTTTCCCAGATGAAGGTGAAGATTTAGCGTAGGTTTCTTTTTGTAATTGTACTAACAACAATTTTTTTTGTTTGGGATGTGTATCCCTTCTTTTGTTAATGCGCTGCTGCGCAAGTAACTTATACCGAAACACTGCCGTGTTTGATAGTTTTTTAAGGCATATTAGTGCGCCGGGAATAGTGTGATGTGTGTTTTGGTTTACAATATTTTGCATGGGTACAATTACTTTGACGAGGTATGGCGAATGAAGTTTGTGTAAAGCTCATGTGTGAACGTGTGGTCTTGTGTGATGTAACCACTTGACCGTTCATGAGACTTGTATTATACTTACCATAATGTTTTTGCGCTTACCAAAAGAAATTGCATGCACTTTGTAAAAAAAGCACAAGAATAATAGAAACTTTGTTATTTATTTCGAGATAAGGCGCAGAGGCCGTTACAAAGTCTATTAGGATAAATATATGGGACTTAACTTACACTCTATTTCCTGCTTAAACATGATAAACTTTAGAGTCTGTGTTTGCTCTGTGAGGAGATTATAGAGTTTAGGTTTTCGCTTTCTTGCTCGGGCCTTTTTCGCCCCGGGTGATTTGTTTTATGTCCTTGCACACGTTTTGTAGTAGGTGAGTTAGCTCACCACTTTTTAGGGCCTTTTCTATCTCGGTGCGCAAGGATATGCAATTGTTGGTGGTATGACCACTGTCCTTGTGGTAATCACAATACTGAGCTGGGTCCTGTCCACGTTTGTTCTTCATGGGTGGTGGAGGTTTAAACTGATAATCCTCCGTGCTTAAAACTTCCGCAGGTGTTTTGGTTAAGGGAGTCCATTGCCTCTCCCTGTTCTCTTGTTTGGCTTCTCTCTGCGCGGCAAGTTTATTGATTGTGGCTCGAGCATCCTCGGATGAATAGTTCCTTGAGCTAGAATCGCGCCACCCTTTCTTAAATCTCTTCCCGCCACTTAAGCCTAAATCTGAGGGTCGGTTGTGCGGTGGTGGGGGCCTGTTGGTAGTGAGATTCTTTTCTGTTTGGGCGTAGACCTTAGCCGCCGCCATCACTTTTTCCCAACTCTTCGGGAGTCCTTCCGTCCCTGACAGGACTTTTATCATATCGTCGCACCTGACTGCGTATTTATATTGTGCGCGAATCAGCTGCTCATGGACGTCCCCGATCTCGAGTTCCTCTTTGTTAAAACGGGTGATGAAGTCTTCCAGGCTTTCATCATCATGACGCCAGATGTTCATCACATCCGCTGTGTCGCGGATAGATCGCCTTTGTTGGCTGAAATGAACCAGAAACTTCTCGCGCAAATCTTTCCATGACGTGATTTTCCCAATGGGTAAGTTATCAAACCAGATTCTTGTAGCGCCTGTAAGGGTTTGGACGAAAATGTGGCACCACAATGGTAGGGTCCAGCCTCCTACCAGCCCTGCGCTTGTGAAAACTCGCAAATGATCGTCAGGGTCTGTCATTCCGTTGAATTTGCCCACGTTCGACGGTAGCTTTGCTTTCTCTAGCGGAGTCAGAGCAATTACAGTAATAAATTTTGAATTCTCCGCCGCCTCCGCAGGACGATAAATCAGATCATAATTGTGCTCAGCCTCAGGATTGTAAACCGCACGGGGTCTACACTTGTTGTAATTTGGTTGTAACCGACTAAACACACTGGCATTTTCACTTACACGGTAAGTTGGATCATATTCACTGGTGTGGGTGCTCTGTTGAGAACCCAACCTGGTGTGAACTGATGGTCTCCGGTGAGGGTGTGACTCGTCTCGGTGCTCTCTTCGATGACTTTCTGATTGAGTATACTCATATCTCGATGGGGACCTAGAGTAAACCTCTGTGTCTTCGATCTGGACGTGAGATGGGCCATCACGTTGAGAAGCATGAGCATGGGATCCTTGCCTTCGTGATTGGATTTAGGGAGCAGTTTGTGCACACAACTGTGTGTATACTGCATTTAGTGCCCCCTGAGACCTGACGTACCAGGAGATTGGGGTTTCTCCAAGGGGTAGAATTGAGTTTACAGGGATCTCTGGTCGTACCCCTGGGGTGATAGGTTCGTTCAGATGATTGGATTGTACCTCGTTGTCATCCGAGGCTTCTTCTGCAACACCTTCAACCTGGATGTTGTAAACAAAATTCGGCCGAGGGCCGGTTTGCGGATGAGATGAAGTTTCTTCCATGTACAAAGGGAATCAACAGGGTAGATCAAAAAATCGAGAGAAAATGGATGAAACAGAGAAATCGGTGGGCGCCAATGAAGAAACACTAGATAAATGACCGGAATCAAATTATCCAGGGGGTTAGGTTCTGCATAGAAAGGGTGGTTCTCTCTTGTTTGATTCAAAGGGACTAGTCTTCTTCTCGGGTGAATACTGCAAAACAAAACACCGTTAGCCTCGTCACGGGGAAAATGGAGGTTTTCTCCGTGACCCGACTCCGACGTGAGAATAAGTATGTGTTTATGAAGAAGAAGAAGTATTGATGAAGTGAGTGTAACCTCAAGTTCATACCTGAATTACTCTTATATTTATAACCAGGAGTTTGGGCGGGAAAACTCGTTGTTGAAAAATTAACGGAAGATGCTAACACCGTAAACGGTTATTTTCCTTCCGTTAGTTCTTTTGATCGGATTGCTAGATCACACGGATCGTGATCTTGATCGACAGCTGGGGTGTTGCCACGTGGAAAGTGGGCAAGTGGAGGTTTCTCTCCAATTCCATGCCATCAACGTGATTTCAGGGAGGCCTGAGATGATGACACGTGTCCCAGACGGTTATAACCGTCTGGTGGTGCACGATTGATTCTTCTAGAAGGTTATTGCCATAATCCGGTGTGACTCCTTATCGTGTGGCACCAGTTGAGTAGATAATATCCAAGTCTGGGTATTATTGAGCGAAAGTGTTTAACCTAGGATTTTCATCCTTTGTTTGTTATGGGCGAAGGCGCAAGGATTCATGATTTTCCTTTTAGCGCGCAAGTGTTGCTTGATATCCTTCCCTTAAGCTCTTTCTGGAGGACCAGTTGCGTGGCCGCGCAAGGCCAAAAGAGGGCTAAGAGATAAGGTTGTGGTATGGTCCCAAGTACTTGGTATGAGGTTTTTGGGACCTTACCCCTTCAAGTCCCCCTAGTCTAGTGTTGCTCTTATGCAAATAAGTGGAGCACTGGACTATATGAGAGAAATGCTTTTGGCGCGAAAGTAGGGAATCTTCTATGAGAAGATTTACTTTGCTTATTATGGTGATTTTGAAAATCTTTGACTTTGGGTGGAAAAAGTGCCGTAAGGACCGTGTGACAGGCTGTCACTGTCAGGTGCGCATTACTGTCCGTGCTTTACACGCGCGCGTGAACTCGCGTTTGTGTTGTTTCCCACTCGCCCTTGTCGCTTGGGTAACTGTGCTATCCCGAAAAAGGTGTTGTGCAGTTACCGAGGCTATTTATGGCGGTGGGTATATAAGTGTTTTGGATTTACCATTTCCACTAATCATTACTTTGTTGAAAAATCCTCCTCTTTTCGTCTTCTTTATCTATTCTTTAGAAAGAACTGCAATTTCTCCTTCCTATGTCAACCGGCGATCATCACGAAGACTCAGAAGAAATGTTTGTCGAACTTCCACCATTAAAGTGGTCTAGGGAAACCTTTGATGGTTTGATTCGGAATCTCAGGTTCCCAGAAAACTGGGGTGCCCTTTACCCTGAAGAAGGTCAAACGGCGGCGGATGCTCCGTTGTTTGGGATTTCTTTAGTGCAGGCAACTTTCGTTTGCCTGTAACGAAATTCTTCCTTGAAATTCTTGAGTACTACAAATTCCCTTAAGCTCTTTCTGTAGGACTAGTTGCGCGGCCGCGCAAGGCCAAAAGAGAGCTAAGATATAAGGTTGTGGTATGGTCCCAAGTACTTGGTATGAGGTTTTTGGGACCTATCCCCTTCAAATAGTATATGAGATTTGAGAACAGAATCAACAATGGTTTATTAATTTGTTTGATGACTGACAAACTCAATCGAGAAGAATCAAGAATATATATATATATATATAAGTAATCCGTTAATACCTGTAAATAATCGACGATCCAGCCATTCAGGCGACGATTCAGGCGTCGTTCCAGGCGACTACATCGTGATTTCCATCCTGCAAAGCCGCGTTTCAATGTTTAAGACTGGCGAAGATTCTGTTCGTGATTGTGTGGGAGACCGAGACATGAGCAGCGATTTTACAATGTTTAAGACTCTGGGCCTCTTATTTTCTTCTAACAACACGATTCGGGCCTTTATTTGTTTGGGCTTCTTATTTCTCTTTAGCATAAAATAAAATAATGGGCCTAGTATAGAATGAACCATCAAGAAATTTGGAGGCCTTTCATTTTGGGTGGCCCTAGGCCTGTGCCTAGGGTTGGAAGCCCATTGGGCCGGCTCTGAACCCACCCTACGCATTGCGATGGTATGCTAATTATGAACGTTTCACATTAAAACTCAAAACACTTCAAACGAAATAATGAATTATTCTAAGCAAAAATATTAGAATTTTGAAACGTGAAGATGTAGCATTCAATAAACAAATCAAGGGCCATGAATGGAAACGTTTAATATTTTAGGTTTTAAAAGAGAAAAGAAACATGTTTCTTAAGTGGCGGTATCAAAAAAATTTAAGCGTAGTGGGTTCAAAATAGACATATGCCACGTTCATTAGTGTACATCAGTTACTTTAACTTATCTTTACCGAATGGAGGTCCGTGTATTTCTCATCTTTTGTATGCCGACGACGCTATTATTCTTGGTGATTGGTCGCAAGATAATGTTTTAAATGTTGTGAGAATTCTTCGGGTTTTTTACATGTGCTCGGGTTTAAAAATTAATTTGTCTAAGTCGAATATGTACGGTATCGGGGTGGAAGGGATGGAGGTGAAGGATAAAGCTGCTAGGGTCGGGTGCAAAGAGGATATGCTTCCGTTTCGATATTTGGGGCTAACGGTTGGAGCTAATATGAATAACATTAATAACTGGAAATCAGTGTACGACGTGTTTGAAGCTAGATTGTCGAAATGGAAAGTCGATTCCCTCTCCATTGGTGGTAGGCTAGTGCTCATCAACTCCGTCCTAGAAAGCCTTCCTACCTACTACTTCTCTCTTTACAAAGCTTCTTGCAAAGTGATAAATAATCTTGAGGGTATGATAAAAAGGTTTCTGTGGTGCTCGGAACTGAGATTTTTTGCCGGCCAAAAATAATATGGGAGGTCCTTGGAAAAAAATTGTGAATTTGATAGCTAGAACCAAGGTGGAAGACATTCCGTTATGGAGTTTCTTTAAAGGTATTCCGGGTAAGGGAGATAGTATTGCTTTCTGGTTAGATCCTTGGGCGTCGAGTGATCCGCTAAAAGACATTTATCCTAGATTGTTCCTGCTTGAGGCCAACAGAAGATGTAAAATCAGTGACCGTATCTTTAACAGGATCGGCCAGAACAAGTTTGGGTGGCATTGGAAAAGACCGCTGGCGCCTGGTGTGGAGACGGAGGATCTGACCCAGCTTATTACCTTGCTGGTGTCTTTCTCAGTCTCCGGAAATAAGGATAAGTGGGCTTGGCTAGGGAATGGGTTGGAGGACTTCAGTGTGGGAGCGGTAAAACGAGTTCTTGTCAAAGGTCGTGGTTCGGTTAATAGTCCTTTGTTTGTCTGGTGTAAGTGGGTGCCCGCTAAGTGCAACATTTTCGCTTGGCGGGCGGGGTTAGACAGAATTCCAACGGTGGAGGCCCTTCGTAAAAGAAACGTCAACATCCTTGAGTCGAGATGCTGTTTTTGTGATGAAGGTGAAGATGCGGTGTCACATTTGTTCACGGGGTGTGTTGCGGCTAATACTGTTTGGAACTCGATTAGTCGTTGGTGTCGAGTTCCAAATATTTTTGCGTTTTCTTTTCAAGACCTCATGAAGGTTCACTTGTTTAGTGGGTTAAATGATCTGGAGAAATCTATATTTCAAGATTTGATTATTATTTCTTGTTGGTGTCTATGGAAGGCAAGGAATGAAGCGACATCCAGGAACAAAAGGCTCAGAATCGACATGGTTTTAAGCGAGGTGAAGTCGTTGGGGTACTTGTGGGCTAGGAATAGAACTAAGTTCAAGAACCTGTCTTGGGAAAATTGGTGTAAATTTGTAATTATATAGTTTTGGTGCCTCCCGGTTTTCGGGTTGTGTTTTCTATTGAAGTTTACATTTAAAAAAAAACCTATCTTAACTCCACTTAAGTGACACATCAACTTTTTATCTTCATTTCACTTTGTCTCATTCTAAGGAAATGGTTTAATCTCATTAACTTCATCTAACCCTATCTTTTAGTGATTTTTGTGTCTAGAAAAGAAAATAATAATTTTTTTTGAACGGCCGACAAAAATTTATTATTCAACGTAGCAAGATGCTACCACCAAATATACAATAGTTCAACACCAACACATTAGACAATTATAATACAAAACTAACCACCGACATTGAAACGACTCCAAACCTCCCACGATAATGTCGCCAATTTAAATCTATTTTTAACCCAAAGGAACGCCATTGCTTTTATCTTGCTAACACCTTCGTGGTATTCGGAATTGTCTGCCTAAACACGACATCGTTTCTCGTCTTCCATAAGCACCAAATTGTCACCATAACCACGGCATGAAAAGCTTTCCTCTTTATCCTCGAACCCGAGATTGTTTCATGTAAAGCAAGCAAATCCTTTAATCCAAATGCATAAATTGGAGGTATCTTGCACCAGCTCGCAACGTTTTGCCAAACCGATTGTGCAAACTGGCAAGACACAAAGATATGTTCACTCGTCTCGATATAATCCCCGCACATCACACGGCTTTGATCCAGGACTGGCACGTTCCGACTTGACAAAGCATGTTTAGTCGGTAGCTTCTCTATCTCGGCCCTCCAAGCGACAATTCCAACTTTCTTCGGTACCCAACTGTTCCACTACAAGACTCTCATTGGATTGGATCGATTAAATGAACCGAGAATACTTTTGATGTTGGCCACACTGAAAATACCACTGGCTTCATAATTCCATATCCAACCGTCTCTCCCAGGCGTTAGAACGGACCCTCTGATCAGGCCAATAATCTGCTGATGCTGGATTGTTTCCTCCACACCTAGCTCAGGCCGAGACCAGGCCCAAACAAACACAGGCCCAAACTGACCATTGTTCAGCCGATCAGCCACCATACATTCTTTTTCCTTTTCTAATTTGAACAAATTTGGAAACTTCAAATAAAATGGTACTAGGTCTGCTTACCTATCCAGCCAAAAAGAAATGTTTTTACCACTCCTTAAAGACGCTGAAATAGCTTGTTTCACGTCGATATCGGCTAAAGAAAGAGGTTGCCAAATGCTAAGAATGTTTTTCCATGGTCCAGCAATTGAGGCTTTTCCTGGAAATTCATTCTATGCCCTCGGCCTATGGTGAATCGCCCATACTATTCTACGCCATAAAGCTTCCTTTTCTGTTTTAAACCTCCACCACCACTTAGCTAACATAGCTAGATTTGCGTCCCTTAGTGAGCCAAACCCCAACCCCCCATATTCAACCGGAGCGATTGTTTTTTCCAACGCCACCCAATTCATTTTCGCCTTTTCTTCTGAGCCTCCCTAAAAGAACAACCTTCTGAAAATAATAATTAATATCTTAACATTGGGTTAACATGTTAACACATAACTCATTTAATGCACTTTAACATTTAATGCACTTTAACACAAGGAGGGAGTGGTTTGCAATGTTAGTTAACAAGTCATATCATTGTTAACACTCTAGATGTTAGAGTACACCCCATGGCCTATTCGAATAGTCATTAATTGATTAGAGGGAACTTCCTTTTGTATAGTAATCAAATAACCATTAATTGTTTACGTAACGCCAAGTCACAACAATTTCATACTCATATAATTCAGTTTCCTCTCGACTTCCTTTTTTTTTTATTATTACTATTATTATTTTTATTATTTGTTTCACAGAGTTGACGATATATTATAATTATACTAAAATAATAATGTAGTTTGAGTTTTTATAATTAATTAAAATAATAATGTATATAAATAAATAAATTAACACATCATAACCTAATCAAATAAACAAAACTAAAAACATTCGTACGCAAATGTTAATTCAATTAATAATTATTGATGCCGTTCAAAAAAAAAATATATTGATAGAAACAAAAACAAAAACTAAAAGCTAAAAAAAAATACCATCTCAATCCTCAAGAAGGTAAAGATATATTGCCTGTATGTGCAGTACACACTTGAGGAGTGTTAAAAGATACAGTTGCATGTTATGTTGAAAGACTCAGTTGCATGCTAGATATAGTTGTGTTATAATGTTTTCTAACTTAGTTTATTTGGTGTGTATGTTTTTGTATGACTAATGAGCTTCGAGATAAGCTAGGATTTAATGGGCTAGGTGCTGAGTTCGTGGGCTTAATGGGCTAGAAGTTTGCTGCTGAATGAGTTGCAGATGGATCCGGTGTTTACATACCTTGCGCTCTAAAAAATGGTAGCCCTAACCTGGGTGCTTCCAGGTTAGATCATTCTATATTTTATCACTTGTTTTAAATTCCACGATTATACTTTATTTGTAGGCATATTTTGACCAGGTTAGGGGGACCGGTATTGTTGAAGAGGGAGAGCTACACCTTGTAATCTGTGTTTCATTCTTTAAGTTGCATCATTTTTTAGTGTTTGTTTTTTTTTGTGTGTGTTTAAAATTAAAATAGACAAACTATATCAATGTAGTTAGTTTTTTGAGTTTGGTCTGATCCAGTTACATGTAGGTCTTGTTCTTGATTACGAATTGATAATTTAACATGAGGATAAGAATGTCTATAGATTCGATTGGTTATATTTTAGATCTTAGTAACATAGATTGGTTGAGAATATTGTTTAGTTACCAAGGTCTTATATCAATTTCTTTAAAACAAAATCATTAAATAGGTCTTCAAGTGTTTCTTTTTAACTTGGTACTTATCAGCCTGTTTTGTATTGTCTAGGTCTTAAGGTTATTTGTGAAAAATGATAGAACTTTGTTTTGATTAACTAATTTTGAGGTTTTCTTGGTTTTTACTATATGATAGTATACTGATTTCAAAGTGTGGATAATTGTGAATTGAGGGTATTATTTTTGGTATCTTATAATCTAAACAAAGGTTTTTAATCTGAATTTTTCAATAATAAAGACACTTCAAGTTTTTCTTGCAACCTTAAAAGTGCTACAGAGAACATAGTTTTTTTTTCTTCCTAAAATATGCTTTAAATAGTTTGATCACACAAAAACACAAAAGTTCAGTTTCCATCATGTTTGTAATCATAGTTCATCGTGTTGATGTGTTTAGTCTGGTTTAGTTTCAGATTATATTGGTTATTCTGTGTTGTCTGTTGTTCTCGAGCTTATTCAATGTTCTAGATCTAGGTTGTCGATTCACGTTGAATCAATGGTAATCATTGTTGGAAATTTTAGTGAAAATGAGTTTTTCACTAAATATTTTGGACATCAATAATATTTATATATGTGTTGTATAAATAATTATTTATGGTTTGTGTTCAAACTATGTCCAAATAGAGTTAAAATAAATGAGATATCGAAGCTTGAAGTTGTATGTTTGGAACAAACAAAGATGAATAAAATGGATTAGTTTTGTCAACTTGTCCCACATAGGTGGGATGACAAAACTTAAAGTGGTTTATAAGGAGGAGCACTCCATGTAATTGTTTTCTTAGAGGCAAACACTAGTGGGGACCAAAGGGTGTGTCACACCGGCACATATGCGCGCGAGTATGGATGGCGCATAACCAGGTGGCGTCCTGGTATGCGTAGTGGCATTCGTGTGGCGCGCAAGTATAGATGGCGCATGACCAGGTGGCGTCCTGGTATGCGCAATGACATATGTGTGGCACGCGGCTCCATATGGCCTGGCGTAAGGTCCATGTAGTGTGTTGCATGTGTTTGCGGATCAGTTATGGCACGCGCGCAGGTTACAGTAGTAACTAGGAGCACTGGTCGGCACACCATGCGCATGCGCGGGTTCCATACAGTGTGGCGCACAGACTGAAGAGCCACTTCAGGCGCGCGTACATGTCTGCAACGGTAACAGAGCAACTGGCAGGACCT